>JAVTVY010052831.1:0-251919 GCA_036873755.1 Hanleya hanleyi | reverse complement strand
ATCGATTCTATGGATAATTTTGAGTTGTCTTTTTGAAGAGGCAAATTCATTTATCTGATTTATGTAAAAGCATTCACTGGCTGGAAGTGTGTCCGAAACTTGGAGCTGTATAAAATACAATTTTGACTTGGGAAATTTACGTCTCAAACAGCTCAACATATTGCTCATATTACTTCTGGCTTTTGAAGGCTCTTCTGCTTTATTATTTACACCAATATTCAAGAGAATTTTGTCGGGTTGGGAAGGCCCGGTGTAGCGGTCCAAAATCTGTGTAAAATGTTGAAACTTAGCGCCAGGATAGCACTCTACTTGCACATCAGGATGGGGGTCCGAATTGATACGTGAAAGATTTGATGAGCCGAAAAGCAGAACCTTTTTGGTAACTGCCGGGAGGCGCCATTCCCTTTTGTTTTGAGTTTCGTGCCTAAATTGCCAGAATTTCGGGTTCGAATTTTGACGATATGATGAACGCATATCGTTTGATGGAGGAGACCTTGCCGCGTCAGCATAGGTATTAGTGGAAGTAGAAGGAGCAGTGTTGGTAGGTCTAGGAGTGGTACGTGGGGATAGAAGAGTAGGGCGAGAAGATACAGTAGATGAAGAATGGTTAGGTGGGGGTCGGCGAACAGGAGGGTTGGTAGCATGGGTATTGGAAGTACCAGCCTCCCTGGGCGGGGGGGCTGGCGTTTCCAAATTTTCACGCGAAGTAGAGGGCAGAGGAGATTGTGACCATGCTCGAGTATTTTGCCGAGATATCGGAGGAGTGGTAGCAGGCTGGTTACTACCCGAACGATTCTCCGATATCATAGGGGGATTCAGATTCGAAACAAATTTCCGAAAGGATGAAATAGTGCTGTCTGTCAATTTTGATTTGTAGTTTTCGTTTCCCCATTTTAAGGCATTAGAAAATGCACGGTCGAAGTCCAGGGTTTTTGAAGATTTGGCCGAAATAACCTGTGACTTCAATTTTGTTAAGCAATTTTTGTAATGTCCAACCAGCTCCATAAGACTTTTCTTCGCCCAATTTTGATTGATCAGTCCAATGTTAAAGTCAAAGTCAAGAGTTCGTTGAGCTGGCTTAAAGAAATTGTTCATATCCTCAACTCTACGTCTCAAAGAATTTGGAAGAGAGTCGTTTGCCAAATGCTCCTCTATGATGCCAATATGATGCAGGCACTGAAGTACCTGATACAGCGCTTTAACAAGACCAGAGAAAGCCGAAAAAGTCTGGTTGGAAGCGTTTTTGGGGGCCGAACGTTGGGACGGAGGTTGACGAAAATTCCGTCTTTTGTTTGTAGAGCCGTATTTCCTGGCCATAATTTTGTTCTAATATAATTTTTGTCAATAAATGGTTTATAAAATTTCGAAAAAATGAGGTATGAACTTGTAATTTTAATGAAAAACTTTTTGGGAAACTGAAAGGGAAGAAAGAATTAGGACAAATGGCAATTCAGTTAAATTTTGGTATAGAGAATAATTATGTACTGGATATCAGAAGTAATATAGGAAAAAAATGGAAAAGCTAGTTAAATTATGCTGCACGTTAAGTTTGATAGATATAAGCTTTATAATACATGTAAATATAAAATATGTTATGATAATACAAATTTCTAGAAGACAATTACTGGAAGAAAAATTTATATAATAAAAATAATAGATAGATCAACAAATTACGTACAAATAAAATCAAGTGAAACTGAAACAAAGATTGATTAGTAATACATGTATGATACAAACGAAAAAAATTGGAAATGGCCAAATGTTACACCGTCTGTGGCTAGAAGCTTTTCGGATGGGTTTTCCTTCCTCAGTAGCCTGAAACAAGTCTGAATTTCTAATGGTAAAGTACTGGTTTTATACCCTCAAAAAGCTGCAAGATGTGGGAAAGAGGCTTGCAAAAAAAACAAAAAACAATAACTACCTCAACTGTTGGAAAGATGTGTTTTTAAGTTGACTACCTATGTCATATGTTTACTTTAGAATAATCTGAACATCCATAGTTGTATCCTGTGTGTTTAATCATTGTTTTTAAATGTTTGAATACTAACCAGTTGGCATGGTTAGGCTCTTGCCAGCTATGTCTGTATGGGGTCTGTTGAGATCAGTATTGTTTGTTTTGACTGTGAAGTAGGTGTTTAGTAAATCATTGTCCGGCAAGAATTAACAACATTTATCTTCTAAACCTGCATAACATTTCTAGTGTTGCCTAATCAGCAGGAAAGAGACACACTGTCTGGGAGACCCTGCCCTATATTTGATCATAAAATGTTTACTCAAGCAATTAGACCATAGTAAAAACTATTTGGTTCAAAATTGTAGGATTTCATAACTACTTGTTTCAGGGGGATAAGTACATTTACAATACCAAAAAAATCAGTTTGTTTAGACGGTGTAACTCATAGGTAAACAATGAATATATTAGAGCTTTATAGGAACAATTTAGGAACCTGGCACAGGCATACATATACATTTTTCAAAAGTGGAAGGCACAGGCACAGGGATTTTCCAAATCTCTTATCTTAAAAATGTTCCTAGAGACAAGTTTCGTATAGAGTTCAAATAGGGCCGCTATAAATTAGCTTATGCCATGTAGAATTTCACGTGATAATGATCACGCTGTAGGATGAAGTTTACTCCTTACCAATAAATCGCGTAAGCTCCGATTTTTTGAGTACGCTATGATAGGTCTCAGATGAAATGGTAAGCGGAGTTTTGTTTGGAGTGTTTCATATTCCTCCTTCAGTATACGGGCCGCTTCAACATTCCTACGGCTATACTGGAGAACAAAGGGAATAAACTCTTTGCTAGTAACTTTACCTGGGTCTATGTTCATACCAAAGGGTTGCCGTGTTTGAAGTGTTTTGATCCAAAAGGATTCACGGAGTGCGCGGTGATTGTCAGTTTCTTCTTGTGTTGGAAATGTAGGAATTCTTTCTATTGGCATAATTTGAAAATGGTGCTGAAATGAATGTTCCGGTAGATTAAAATGCTCATTGACCGGGCCTTCATTGTCTAGACTGATGTCTGATTTATGTCTGTTGGCACGATATCGAAGTTTATTCTTAGTTTCTCCCACATACTGTTTCAGGCATTTTCGGCACGTAATTAAATAAATTACATTCTCCGTGTCACAGTTTAGTTGATCCTTAAGCTTGTATTCATTTTTGGTCTGTTCGCTTCTGAAAGTTGATTGAGTAGCAAGTACTTCGTCCAGTTTACACTGAGGTTTTAGACATTTGGAGGTCTTACCATTACCATGATTAGGGCGTTTATGTTTTATCCTCACAGGTTCTGACTCACGAACGTCATTTATCTGGCAGTTTGTGATTTGGCGGAGTGTTTCAGATTTAATATGCCGTAAAAACCGGGCGGAATAGCCTCTGGGTTTCAATGCTCGAAACAGGATCGCACATGAGTGGTGAAAATACTGTATATCGCTCGAATTTCTATGGAATCGAATGATTTGAGATTTGATTATGCCCTTAAATATATGGGTCGGGTGAAAAGATTTGGCATGTAGGAGTTCGTGGGTATCAGTTGGTTTAAAAAATACCTTGTAATCTAAATATCCAGTGTTCTGAAACCCAGGTCCCTTAAAAACTGTTAGGTCCAAAAAATCCACAGAAGAGTCATGAATAACTACTTCGAGTTTGATATTTGGGTCATGGTTATTTAGAGTTTCGAAAAATACTCCAAAATCTTCCTTGGAATGGTCATAAAGTACAAAAATGTCATCTAAATATCTGAGGTATAAGAGAGGCTGTTTATCTAATTTTCTCAAAGCCTGCTCTTCCCAGTGAGCTACATAGATAGTGGCAAAATTTGGACTGAACCTTTTACCCATTGCACAACCGCTAATTTGCTGATAGAACTCTCCATTGAAGTCAAAGTCATTACCTTTTAGACTAATTTCTAATAATTCCAAAAGCTCTTTGTCTGGGCGATTGGGATCAGGAAATCTTTGAAAAGCATCTTTAACAGCTTGAATACCTTTATCAATGTCAATATTAGTGTACATGGATTCAATATCCATAGTGACAAGTAAGGTGTTGGGAGGAGCTTGGATGCTGGAAAGTTTTGACAGGAAATCTTCAGTATTTTTCAAATAACTACTATATCGGTTAGCGATAGGCTTCAAGTAGTAGTCAATGTATTCCGAAATGTGGTAAGAATTTGACCCACAGTCTGAAACAATAGGGCGCCCAGGGGGTGTAAGGTTATCTATCCACTTATCTATATGTTTATGAATTTTTGGTAAGATATAGAACTGTCTCGATCTTGCGTCTCTTTTGGGTGCTAAGTATTCAAACTGTTTGTTCGAAATGATTTGCCTCCTATTTAGATCTGCCACAATGTTGAGCAGCCTTGGATGATCTTGGGGCCATATTTCTCCATCCAGTTTTTTGTAATGTTTAGGATTGCCAAGTAACCTTTGGGCTTCTTTGACATAGTTTTCCCTTGACATTATAACTGAGCCCTTATCTGCAGGTTTTAACACGATTCTGTGGTTTTTGCGTAGCTTTGTTAAAGATTGGCGTTCATTGAAGGATAAGTTTGGAATGTTTCCGAATCGCCCATTTGAAATTAGGTCATTAATTCGTTCTTCAAGGACCTTAACAGTTTTTTGAATTTCTGGGTCAACATTTGGTGGTACATACCCAGATTTCTCTGTGAAGGGTTGTCTTTCTCCAGCTGAAAATCTGAAGCGGTCTGCTAGACTCACCCGACGATTGAATTCATTAGTGATCTTAGATGTTTGCATCATCTTCTCTATATGTTGATCTATGCGGTCCTCAGGTGTAGGTTTTGATCTAGGTGTCGGGACAAAGGAAAGGCCTCGACTGAGAAGCGAGATGTCAGATTGTGTTAATTCAAGGTCACCAGTCAGATTTACTATACTAGTACCTAGACCAAGAGTAGGGTGGCACGTGCCCTGTCCCAAATTTAGTTTAAACCTATAGTATTGAGCCAGTGTGAATACAGGCAATTTGCCGTATCTTCAGTCCAGTGAATGTTGTCCCTACCAACCTTGAATTTGCCAGGATCGATTCTATGGATAATTTTGAGTTGTCTTTTTGAAGAGGCAAATTCATTTATCTGATTTATGCAAAAGCATTCACTGGCTGGAAGTGTGTCCGAAACTTGGAGCTGTATAAAATACAATTTTGACTTGGGAAATTTACGTCTCAAACAGCTCAACATATTGCTCATATTACTTCTGGCTTTTGAAGGCTCTTCTGCTTTATTATTTACACCAATATTCAAGAGAATTTTGTCGGGTTGGGAAGGCCCGGTGTAGCGGTCCAAAATCTGTGTAAAATGTTGAAACTTAGCGCCAGGATAGCACTCTACTTGCACATCAGGATGGGGGTCCGAATTGATACGTGAAAGATTTGATGAGCCGAAAAGCAGAACCTTTTTGGTAACTGCCGGGAGGCGCCATTCCCTTTTGTTTTGAGTTTCGTGCCTAAATTGCCAGAATTTCGGGTTCGAATTTTGACGATATGATGAACGCATATCGTTTGATGGAGGAGACCTTGCCGCGTCAGCATAGGTATTAGTGGAAGTAGAAGGAGCAGTGTTGGTAGGTCTAGGAGTGGTACGTGGGGATAGAAGAGTAGGGCGAGAAGATACAGTAGATGAAGAATGGTTAGGTGGGGGTCGGCGAACAGGAGGGTTGGTAGCATGGGTATTGGAAGTACCAGCCTCCCTGGGCGGGGGGGCTGGCGTTTCCAAATTTCCACGCGAAGTAGAGGGCAGAGGAGATTGTGACCATGCTCGAGTATTTTGCCGAGATATCGGAGGAGTGGTAGCAGGCTGGTTACTACCCGAACGATTCTCCGATACCATAGGGGGATTCAGATTCGAAACAAATTTCCGAAAGGATGAAATAGTGCTGTCTGTCAATTTGGATTTGTAGTTTTCGTTTCCCCATTTTAAGGCATTAGAAAATGCACGGTCGAAGTCCAGGGTTTTTGAAGATTTGGCCGAAATAACCTGTGACTTCAATTTTGTTAAGCAATTTTTGTAATGTCCAACCAGCTCCATAAGACTTTTCTTTGCCCAATTTTGATTGATCAGTCCAATGTTAAAGTCAAAGTCAAGAGTTCGTTGAGCTGGCTTAAAGAAATTGTTCATATCCTCAACTCTACGTCTCAAAGAATTTGGAAGAGAGTCGTTTGCCAAATGCTCCTCTATGATGCCAATATGATGCAGGCACTGAAGTACCTGATACAGCGCTTTAACAAGACCAGAGAAAGCCGAAAAAGTCTGGTTGGAAGCGTTTTTGGGGGCCGAACGTTGGGACGGAGGTTGACGAAAATTCCGTCTTTTGTTTGTAGAGCCGTATTTCCTGGCCATAATTTTGTTCTAATATAATTTTTGTCAATAAATGGTTTATAAAATTTCGAAAAAATGAGGCATGAACTTGTAATTTTAATGAAAAACTTTTTGGGAAACTGAAAGGGAAGAAAGAATTAGGACAAATGGCAATTCAGTTAAATTTTGGTATAGAGAATAATTATGTACTGGATATCAGAAGTAATATAGGAAAAAAATGGAAAAGCTAGTTAAATTATGCTGCACGTTAAGTTTGATAGATATAAGCTTTATAATACATGTAAATATAAAATATGTTATGATAATACAAATTTCTAGAAGACAATTACTGGAAGAAAAATTTATATAATAAAAATAATAGATAGATCAACAAATTACGTACAAATAAAATCAAGTGAAACTGAAACAAAGATTGATTAGTAATACATGTATGATACAAACGAAAAAAATTGGAAATGGCCAAATGTTACACCGTCTGTGGCTAGAAGCTTTTCGGATGGGTTTTCCTTCCTCAGTAGCCTGAAACAAGTCTGAATTTCTAATGGTAAAGTACTGGTTTTATACCCTGAAAAAGCTGCAAGATGTGGGAAAGAGGCTTGCAAAAAAAAACAAAAAACAATAACTACCTCAACTGTTGGAAAGATGTGTTTTTAAGTTGACTACCTATGTCATATGTTTACTTTAGAATAATCTGAACATCCATAGTTGTATCCTGTGTGTTTAATCATTGTTTTTAAATGTTTGAATACTAACCAGTTGGCATGGTTAGGCTCTTGCCAGCTATGTCTGTATGGGGTCTGTTGAGATCAGTATTGTTTGTTTTGACTGTGAAGTTGGTGTTTAGTAAATCATTGTCCGGCAAGAATTAACAACATTTAACAATGCCTTAAAATGGGGAAACGAAAACTACAAATCCAAATTGACAGACAACACTATTTCATCCTTTCGGAAATTTGTTTCGAATCTGAATCCCCCTATGGTATCGGAGAATCGTTCGGGTAGTAACCAGCCTACTACCACTCCTCCGATATCTCGGCAAAATACTCGAGCACGGTCACAATCTCCTCTACCCTCTACTTCGCGTGGAAATTTGGAAACGCCAGCCCCCCGGCCCAGGGAGGCTGGTACTTCCAACACCCATGCTACCAACCCTCCTGTTCGCCGACCCCCACCTAAACATTCTTCATCTACTGTATCTTCTCGATCTACTCTCCTATCCCCACGTACCACTCCTAGACCTACCAACCCTGCTCCTTCTACTTCCACTAATACCTATGCTGACGCTGCAAGGTCTCCTCCATCAAATGATATGCGCTCATCATATCGTCAAAATTCGAACCCAAAATTCTGGCAATTTAGGCACGAAACTCAAAACAAATGGGAATGGCGCCTCCCGGCAGTTACCAAAAAGGTTCTGCTTTTCGGCTCATCGAATCTTTCACGCATTAATTCGGACCCCCATCCTGATGTGCAAGTAGAGTGCTATCCTGGCGCTAAGTTTCAACATTTTACAAAGATTTTGGACCGCTACAACGGGCCTTCCCAACCCGAATAACAAAGTAAATAACAAAGCAGAAGATCCTTCAAAAGCCAGAAGTAATATGAGCAATATGTTGAGCTGTTTGAGACGTAAATTTCCCAAGTCAAAATTGTATTTCATACAGCTCCAAGTTTCGGACACACTTCCAGCCAGTGAATGCTTTTGCATAAATCAGATAAATGAATTTGCCTCTTCAAAAAGACAACTCAAAATTATCCAAGGAATCGATCCTGGCAAATTCAAGGTTGGTAGGGACAACATCCACTGGACTGAAGATACGGCGAATTGCCTGTATTCACACTGGCTCAATACTATAGGTTTAAACTAAATTTGGGACAGGGCACGTGCCACCCTACTCTTGGTCTAGGTACAAGTATAGTAAATCTGACTGGTGACCTTCAACTAACACAATCTGACATCTCTCTGCTCAGTCGGGGCCTTTCCTTCGTCCCGACACCTAGATCAACACCTACACCTGAGGACCGCATAGATCAACACATAGAGAAGATGATGCAAACATCTAAGATCACTAATGAATTCAATCGTCGGGTGAATCTAGCAGACCGCTTCAGATTTTCAGCTGGAGAAAGACCACCCTTTACCGAAAAATCTGGGTATGTACCACCAAACGTTGATCAAGAAATTCCAAAATCTGTTAAGGCCCTTTCAGAACGAATTAATGACCTAATTTCAAATGGGCGATTCGGAAACATTCCAAACTCATCCTTCAATGAACGCCAATCTTTAACAAAACTTCGTAAAAACCACACAATCGTGTTAAGGGCTCAGCTACAGTTATAATGTCAAGGGAAAACTATGTCAAAGAAGCCCAAAGGTTACTTGGCAACCCTAAACATTACAAAAAACTGGATGGAGAAATATGACCCCATCCAAAGCTGCTCAACATTGTGGCAGATCTAAATAGGAGGCAAATCATTTCGAACAAACAGTTTGAACACTTAGCACCCAAAAGAGACGCAAGATCGAGACAGTTCTATATCTTACCAAAGATTCATAAACCTATAGATAAGTGGGCAGATAACCTTACACCCCCTGGGCGCCCTATTGTGTCAGACTGTGGGTCAAATTCTTACCACATTTCGGAATACATTGACTACTACTTGAAGCCTATCGCTAACCGATATAGTAGTTATTTGAAAAACACTGAAGATTTCCTGTCAAAACTGTCCAGCATCCAAGCTCCTCCAACACCTTACTTGTCACTATGGATATTGAATCCATGTACACTAATATTGACATTGATAAAGGTATTCAAGCTGAAAGATGCTTTCCAAAGATTTCCCGATCCCAATCGCCCAGACAAAGAACTTTTGGAATTATTAGAAATTAGTCTAAAAGGTAATGACTTCGAATTCAATGGGGAGTTCTATCAACAAATTAGTGGTTGTGCAATGGGTAAAAAGTTCAGTCCAAATTTTGCCACTATCTATGTGGCTCATTGGGAAGAGCAGGCTTTAAGAAAATTAGATAAACAGCCTCTCTTATACCTCAGATATTTAGATGACATTTTTGTACTTTATAACCATTCCAAGGAAGATTTCGGAGTATTTTTCGAAACTCTAAATAACCATGACCCAAATATCAAACTCGAAGTAGTTATGCATGACTCTTCTGTGGATTTTTTGGACCTAACAGTTTTTAAGGGACCTGGGTTTCAGAACACTGGATATTTAGATTACAAGGTCTTTTTTAAACCAACTGATACCCACGAACTACTACATGCCAAATCTTTTCACCCGACCCATATATTTAAGGGCATAATCAAATCTCAAATCATTCGATTCCATAGAAATTCAAGCGATATACAGTATTTTCACCACTCATGTGCGATCCTATCTCGGGCCTTGAAACCTAGAGGCTATTCCGCCCGGTTTTTACGGCATATAAAATCTGAAACACTTCGCCAAATCACAAACTGCCAAATAAATGACGTTCGCGAGTCAGAACCGGTAAGGATAAAACATAAACGCCCTAATCATGGCAATGGTAAGACCTCCAAATGTCTAAAACCTCAGTGTAAACTGGACAAAGTAATTGCTACACAATCATCTTTCAAAAGCGAACAGACCAAAAATGAATACAACCTTAAGGATCAACTAAACTGTGACACAGAGAATGTAATTTATTTAATTACGTGCCGAAAATGCCTGAAACAGTATGTAGGCGAAACTAAGAATAAACTTCGATATCGTGCCAACAGACATAAATCAGACATCAGTCTAGATAATGAAGGCCCGGTCAATGAGCATTTTAATCTACCGGAACATTCATTTCAGCACCATTTTCAAATTATGCCAATAGAAAGAATTCCTACATTTCCAACACAGGAAGAAACTGACAATCACCGCGCACTTCGTGAATCCTTTTGGATCAAAACACTTCAAACACGGCAACCCTTTGGTATGAACATAGACCCAGGTAAAGTTGCTAACAAAGAGTTTATTCCCTTCGTTCTCCAATATAGCCGTAGGAATGTTGAAGCGGCCCATATACTGAAGGAGGAATATGAAACACTCCAAACAAAACTCCGCTTGCCATTTAATCTGAGACCCATCATAGCGTACTCAAAAAATCGGAGTTTACGCGATTTATTGGTAAGGAGTAAACTTCATCCGATAACGTGATCATTATCACGTGAAATTCTACATGGCATAAGCTAATATATAGTGGCCCCATTTGAACCCTATACGAAACTTGTCTCTAGGAACATTTTTAAGATAAGAGATTTATAAATCCCTGTGCCCGTGCCTTCCACTTTTGAAAAATGTATAGGGGTGGACGGTGTGTCTGTATACATGTATAGTGGTGGACGGTGTGTCTGTATACATGTATAGGGGTGGACGGTGTGTCTGTATACATGTACAGGGGTGGACTGTGTACATGGTGTATGTGTATAGGGGTGAACGGTGTGTCTGTATACATGTATAGGGGTGGACGGTGTGTCTGTATACATGTACAGGGGTGGACTGTGTACATGGTGTATGTGTATAGGGGTGAACGGTGTGGATGTATACTTGTATAGGGGTGGACGGTGTGTCTATACATGTACAGGGGTGGACTGTGTACATGGTGTATGTGTATAGGGGTGAACGGTGTGGATGTATACATATATATGGATGGACGGTGTGTCTGTATACATGTTCAGGGGTGGACTGTGTACATGGTGTATGTGTATAGGGGTGAACGGTGTGGATGTATACATGTATAGGGGTGGACGGTGTGTCTGTATACATGTACAGGGGTGGACTGTGTACATGGTGTATGTGTATAAGGGAAAACGGTGTGTCTGTATACATGTATAGGGGTGAACGGTGTGTCTGTATACATGTACAGGGGTGGACTCTGTACATGGTGTATGTGTACAGGGGTGAACGGTGTGTCTGTATACATGTATAGGGGTGGACTGTGTGTCTATACATGTACAGGGGTGGACTGTGTACATGGTGTATGTGTATAGGTGAAAACGGTGTGTCTGTATACATGTATAGGGGTGGACTGTGTACATGGTGTATGTGTATAGGGGAAAACGGTGTGTCTGTATACATGTATAGGGGTGGACTGTGTACATGGTGTATGTGTACAGGGGTGAACGGTGTGTCTGTATACATGTACAGGGGTGGACTGTGTACATGGTGTATGTGTATAGGGGTGAACGGTGTGTCTGTATACATGTTCAGGGGTGGACTGTGTACATGGTGTATGTGTATAGGGGTGAACGGTGTGTCTGTATACATGTATAGGGGTGGACTGTGTGTCTGTATACATGTACAGGGGTGGACTGTGTACATGGTGTATGTGTATAGGGGTGAACGGTGTGTCTGTATTCATGTATAGGGGGGAACGGTGTGTCTGTATACATGTTCAGGGGTGGACTGTGTACATGGTGTATGTGTATAGGGGTGGACAGTGTGTCTGTATACATGTTCAGGGGTGGACTGTGTACATGGTGTATGTGTATAGGGGTGAACGGTGTGTCTGTATACATGTATAGGGGTGGACTGTGTGTCTGTATACATGTACAGGGGTGGACTGTGTACATGGTGTATGTGTATAGGGGAAAACGGTGTGTCTGTATACATGTATAGGGGTGGACGGTGTGTCTGTATACATGTACAGGGGTGGACTGTGTACATGGTGTATGTGTACAGGGGTGAACGGTGTGTCTGTATACATGTATAGGGGTGGACTGTGTACATGGTGTATGTGTATAGGGGTGAACGGTGTGTCTATACATGTACAGGGGTGGACTGTGTACATGGTGTATGTGTATAGGGGTGAACGGTGTGTCTGTATACATGCATAGTGGTGGACGGTGTGTCTGTATACATGTATAGGGGTGGACGGTGTGTCTGTATACATGTACAGGGGTGGACTGTGTACATGGTGTATGTGTATAGGGGTGAACGGTGTATCTGTATACATGTATATGGGTGGATGGTGTGTCTGTATACATGTATAGGGGTGGACGGTGTGTCTGTTCATGTATAGGGGTGGACGGTGTCTGTATACATGTACAGGGGTGGACGGTGTGTCTGTACATGTATAGGGGTGGATGTAAAATGGATAAATCTATCTCATGAATGGGGAAATATCCCTAAAAGGTAATTCCCTTAATCACATGTTTGTGAATAAAATATACCAGTAATAGAAATCACATTCCATCTCTTTGGACAATTTCACAAGACAATCATAATCAGGGTGGCTTCACAAAATCAATGAATCAATTTCTACATGTATTTGCTCAGTATTCAATTAAAAATAACTTCATTCTAGTACCGTTCTTCGGTTCTCTTATACAAATAGCATTAACACAACCAAATTCTATTCTTTATCATGACTGAGGCAGTGTGAGCATTCCTCATAATTAATATGACTAAAATAGAACATGTCCCACAGCATGAAATATACTAGCTATAATATAACCAAAACGTGTACCAACATTTTGGTTATAACTAGTGCCATGCTAAAAAAATCTTGAAAAAAAAAGCACTTCCCAACGCCCGAATAAAGCTAAACTCACCTCTTATTTTATGATAAACGAACAGCTGGTGCATTTAACTTGTCGTTGGGATAGATAGTTAGACCACAGGTCATTTAATGTTCGAGTAGCAGACCAAAACTTTGTCACAAATCGTCAAACTCGTCTTCTTCGATTTGTAGTCAGCCATGTTCAGTTCAGTGCGCATGCTCAGCGCATAAAAACATCCGGTTTGCGAAACACGTGGCCGAGCACATGGCCACGCCTCCCCACGCCCACCACGGACTTCCAGCTGACATTCAACTTCGTCATGGCAGAAGAGTTGTAAAAGGTTTAGCGCAAGTTAGAACGTCTGGAATATCCATCCCTTATACAGGTTGAAACAAAAGCAACTGGATATTTTGCAAAACCTGATCGACAAGAACAACGTGTTTGGTGTGTTACCCACAGGTTTCGGAAAGAGCAACTGCTATGGGCTTTTTCCAAATTTATTAGATGAGGTGAAATATCAAACATTTATAAACAATGTTTCTATTTGTTACCAAATCAAACCTGTTTCAATTCATGCCTATTAATCTCCGTCAGGAAGATGATACAACGTAGAAAACGGAAGTTAAAACTAAAAGTTAGCTCCCCTAGCGGAGAGTTGTCCGCCCCTAGGAGAGCTCTCCCATCCCATTCCAGCAGGATTACTATATAGGCTCTGCTCCAGCCATACTCATCCTCTATTCTCATTATAATTACCGAGACCTGTAGTGTTTAAGGCCGGCATGAGGGGACGGAGGGAGGGCCAATCAAATTGAAACAGGTTTGATTTGGTAACAAATAGAAACATTGTTTATAAATGTTTGATATTTGTAGCCCAAATCTTAAACCTGTTTCAATTCATGCCACAGTACCAACATATGGAGGCGGGAATCTCGGCCTTGTGGTAACTCCCATAGCAGACTAGTAATCGCTGGAACGACACAGACATGGGTATAAATCTGAGACATTATTACTCAACAAGTTAAACCCTGGTCAAAGACGCATAGGGTAATTGAAGGAATTGATACAGTTCTACTTATCTTCAGAATGTCTCCATCCATGTAGCTGTGCTCGTGGTGTGGTACACAATTCCACCAAGTTGTAAGGATACCCGGGGCAACATCGGCAGCAGAAGGTCCTACTTGGAAGACACTGTATGACTAGGGGGGAGTCAGAACGCACAGGCCGTTGCATACAGGGAGATCCTTGGTCGACCTTAAGTCAGGGGAGAGCGAATACTGGCTGAGCTTAGAGGGTCGCCAAGTCCACACCACTCTCAGTCCGCAAGCTTCTTGAGGTCAATTCACCATACTTGGAGTGAAGAACGATGCGTTGGAATTAACCGGCTTGCTCCCTGGGTCCTGCTACACATTTGTCAACTCCCTGGACTTGCATCACTAATGTTGACCCTAGGTCTGGAGCAGGTGTCTTTTGAGTTGAAAGCACAGAGGACCCAGCTGAGATCATCTAGAAGGAAGTCAGTTTCTGAAGAACAGAAGCAAATTTCAGTTAGGAGTACACCCTATCCCGGTGTTAGGCCTTCATTGGTGATTATAGAATCCACGGCCGGTCAAACTGACTTATTTCTACCTTCTGAGATGCCTATTATCATATAATATATGTAATAATAATAATATGACTGAGATGAGATGAGATGAGATGATACAGCAAGATGGCGGTCTTGCTGCGATGGTGACAATTTTGCCGCCCCCCCCCTCTTTTTCTGAAATTACTCACAATGTGCTGGGTAGCCACAGTGGCCCAAGCGTGGTCACACTATTGATTGCACTGTCATATCCCTCAGACAGATATTAGTGAACGTGGAGTTAATTGATCAGGCATAAGACAGGATAATGTCATGGAGGGGTCAGTTCTTCCATACAGGCCATGACGCAGCAATGGCACGAATCACATTAGAAGAAGCAGAAGACAGTAGTGGGGCGTCAATGGTATATCTACCTTCTGCCAATTGATAAGACTATTTTATGGTCTTCTTCAACTACGCGGCTTTTTTAAATGTCAAGCCTTGCTGACAGGCGAAGGGACAGAATAACCGTAGCCGAGAGCCGTGAACGGATCGGTACGAGTAAGATAGTGGCGGATGGCTCGAACAGGACATAGCAGAAGATCGTCCTCGAGGCCATGTACAAAGTCTGACAACACAGGAATGGAGTACGACGTTGAGCGCACGGACCTGAACAAACAGACTCATTTTTGGCGATAAATTCAGGAATGGGCCGAAAAGAAATGCAAGACCGATCCGCTGTCCAGGTCATAGAAGATCTTTGAAAGAGCATGAAGTACAGACAGTCTGGACGCCAAAGCAAACGCCGCCACGACGGCCGTCTTATAAGACACAGCTTTTATAGACGCGGACTCTAAGGGCTCAAAAGGTGGTATAATCAGAGCACACAGAACCACACCGATATCCCATTTCGGTAACAGTTGGCGAGTACAACGCGACTGTAATGCGAAGGCGTGAATAAGAGTAGAGATATTATCGATAAGGCTAATGTCGGAACCCAAGGTAAGACGTAACACCCTATTCAATTCATGCCAGAGCAGATCGACAGCCTTCCATGGTGCTAATATGAAACTCCCTAAGTGAAGGTGAAGGAGGAAGTCAATTACGAGGGAAATAGAGTCGGGAACGGTATCACGTCCTCGGCACCAGGACAAATATAGGAACGTAGTGAGTAAGATCCTACATATAATAAACAACCTTAAGGTTGATGACAGAACCATAATGTCAAAGTCTAACCATTGGTGTAACGGTTAATATAGGAATAAAGTACTTGATGGAGAAAGCCGGAAAACCTGTCCCACAAGTACACCACGAAGACATTGTGTTGATTAAGCACAATCCCAAGGTAAATGGATCTCAACCTAATGTTAGTGTGATAAAGTCAACATGGCTCTGTGTTAACAACACTGTGCTGAATTCAAATAAAGGCGACTAGTCCGTCATTCACAATCCCGCCGTCGTCCTCAGAGAATATCCACGTCCATAATCCAAAGACCTATTCCATTTAACAGCATTTGACCAAATACTGCTGATTTCAATACAATTTTGATATTCTGAACTCCAGACTGGAAAACAACAAGGTCTGAACAGAACTCTCTTCGTTTTACAAGTGGAAGGTTGAAGCCAAACAAACGGACTTCCCCTCCCGCCGATGACCGACGATGAAGAATCAAAGGAAGTGGCGATGAATGGATATAAAATATGCATCTCGCAAATGAAGAAATGACGTGACAAACGGCGTTATGGCGTACCGGAAACGACTAACCGATGTAATAGAACGACGCACAGGTGTATGAAAGATACATGAGGGCGTAATGAACATGTCGTCAAGGTGTAATAGGAAAGCGTAATGTGAAAAATGCGAGAAACGTTGTATATGATAAACAACGTAGTGATTTCCTCATTCACAACAACTTAATGTATAAACATGCTCAAAATGGAGCAGGATACAAACTTATAAGAGTACACGACGTAACAGAAGGGCGTTGCAAACAGTAACCCCGAAGTCGATTGTAATAATTTTCCCTCTCTTTAAACGCAGTAGAGATGAACATCTTCAATGTTTGTAGCGTTAATCACCAAATGTAAGCTCAATGAGATAAATGGGATTATGGATCTTTGTGTCAGTGAACATGCATAATGTGTCAATGAACATGGTTACATTATTACCTCTCCCGATGTAATTTGACTCCTGTACATGAAATTCAGTACTGGAGCTTATATGGAGAGAATATAAAACATTCACAACAATGTTACTATTAATAACCAATAGTCACACAACCGACATCCAGAACAAAAATTTTCCAGGTAATGAAGAAAGATCCTTAAAAATTTTAAATTCCCGAAGAGAGGAAATACATTGAAGTCTCTCGCCGGCAGGAAAGTGAGGTTATTCAAAAATTTATAATTTGAAAAGACCTAGCACGAACAATTTGTCGAGAAGAAGAACAGTAAAAACATTACTAAAAAGCAGTTTGATGCTCTAGTAGACTGTACCGGTAATACATACCTGGTAGAAAGAAACCATAGAAGACTTCACGACTCACGTGTCACTAGGCTTGATCCTTGGCCGGCCAATACCTTCCCACTCACGCTAGTAATTTTTAAATTTTCTCATATGGAAGAAATTAAAATTAGTGCATAACTCCATCTGAATTATAAGCGTAATACAGTATACAGATGGAACCAACTTGGTGTGAAATAAAACAAACAATGTAATAATCAGACAATTGTGTTTCAAGAAAATCACACTTCCACATAGTGGGTGAATAGGTTTACTCACTCACGTAAACCAGCATAAGTGGGTGAATAGGTTTACTCACTCACGTAAACCAGCACGTGATCTCATTGTTGTTCGACACACCCTTAATTACATAAAGAGATCAGTAAAGAAGCTCATTAAGATGCGACACAGGGTCGAAGTAAATAGGGTTGAGTTGTGATTACGTAACACAAATGCAACAATCATGCTTCATATTCAAGTCAGCATGAAAGACATAAAACCTCTGTAAGGTCTCTCTTGAATACAGGATATCAAAGTCATACGTAATAAAACTTGATATCACAAGAGATTACATTTTGGTAGGACCAAGGAACTGAATGTATGAAAGTGAACCCACCAAAACTGCAAGTCCGAACAGACGCAACAACAACAACATGAAAATTTGACGGCTGCAAATAAAGTATCCGATCTCTCCGGCGGGAAGAAACGAAAAACCCCCGCCGATGAGGATACTATTTACAACCCTACTTGAGATATACACAAACTCAATGCATAAAATTCATGAATCAACGAAACCAAACCTGATCGTTTATTGTAGAGATCACCATCGGCCTTCAAATCTCAGCACTAAAAGGCAGACTTACAGAAATGCCGGGAACTAAGTACAAAACTGTGCCAAATTGAGTAATAATAATGAGGTCGCGAGAGCCCGTAAAAACCCACAACCAACACAGCGGGTCGAACTCATTGTTCGTGTGAAGACGTGATGTTGAATACACATTGTCTCCATCACGCAGGACTGTGTTATCAGATAAGCCCGAGATTAATATTGACTTTAGAAAATATATATCGGGTAATAATTTCAAGATATAAGAACTTTGAAAAACTCCGACAAGAGCCAATTAACTTCGCGACGTACGTCCGAAGACAATAAACACATGGCAGATGGAAAAACAGACCATGTGAAGTCTACAAATTTGCCCAAACAAAATTTTGACAAGACAGAAATGTGAAAGAAAACTATCCCCAAAATATTAATTTAATCACCATCGAACCATTGACAAAAATGACATAGGTGAGACAACATACGGCGAGGAAGCATTCCTTCGTCTGACATTTAATACGAGGGTTATTCGAAGTAGACGGCATATCCGGCAGCAACGCTAAAAGCGCATCCAAATTATCCGAAAAACCATCATTGACGTATGTTCCTAACTTTACACTGAAGAAAAAGGAATCACAGATGAACTCGACGAGATCGGTGTAGGAGAACGTCGAGTCCAAGTACGAGAAAACGGCATACCGGAGAACGGGAAGGCCGAAAAATAGAACTAGAATTCCCGGTCTAATTCTCACCGATTTCGTAAGCAGTATGCACTATTTCAATAAGCAATAATCGTCGACAGATTGGATATTTAATGATGGAAATTGATTGAAATATCAAACATTTATAAACAATGTTTCTATCTGTTACCAAATCAACCTGTCTCAATCCACCAATATATCAGTTTGACCTCATGCCACTGCCCGATCTGTAAAACAATGGTTTGTCTTCTAGATCATCACTTGTGATCATCCTCGTCATTGTGAATACTTTCAGTATATTTCCAATACAAATTAAACATTTATAAACAATGTTTCAATTTGTTACCCCAACTCAATCCTAAAATTGAAGTACCGTAACATGTCATTTCGCTATTATAGAATCGCTGATTCATCGATAAACGAAACCGCAAGAGCAATTTTGACACTCAATGGTAGGTCTGAATAACCCACCATAAAACGAGAAACGGATTTAGAACTGCGTTATGAATTAACCCACAAAGGAGAGACAGACAAGACACGTTTATTCCGTTTAGGTAACGGAGTGTGAAAACAAAAAGACAAAGGAGAGGTCGAGATGATATGCGAACCCACTGCATTTCATTGTCCGACGAGAACAATGGATTGCTAAGGCACGGCAGGTTAGAGAAGTCTTTGTCGAAGTGGACAAAGGAACCGGTTTGACTGCATACATGGCCAAACCTATACATGTAGGCTGTCTAAAATCTGTGATCTAACTAGACGTAGAACCGTCCCGCTAGTATATTTATAGAGGCGGGCGAGTTCTGACTAAGACCATGGGAAACATTTATATAATTGCAACGATAACTTCGTTAGCTTTCAGGTCAATTATAAGCAATTCCCAACAGACGTCTGTCGACTTCCGAAAGAAACGGGTCGCCAGACGCCTGCAAAGGTAAGCCCGTCTAGCCTGGGCGAAATTTCCCCACGCTAACGGGTCTCTAATAATACACTCGGCGAACTTCGCCGATAACACAACTCTTTACAAGAAAACCAAACCGTGTGGGCGTCCAAACTGGACCACCATTTCCACACGAATTACATGCATTAGATATCGGAATCTCAGACATAACTAATGAAAGAATTTCCGACAATAATGAAAGAATTTCCGACAAGAAATAACACAATTTCAAAACCGATAAGGATACTGCGGATCGTTACAACAACAACCCAGGTTGTATAAACACTTCCTTCCTGATGTGTACTGGTCGAGGTACAACAGAGAATAGAGGATGAGTATGGCTGGAGCAGAGCCTATATAGTAATCCTGCTGGAATGGGATGGGAGAGCTCTCCTAGGGGCGGACAACTCTCCGCTAGGGGAGCTAACTTTTAGTTTTAACTTCCGTTTTCTACGTTGTATCATCTTCCTGACGGAGATTAATAGGCATGAATTGAAACAGGTTTAAGATTTGGGCTACAAATAACCAATTTGGATGGAAGCCCAGAATACTATAATTCGAAAATTAGCAGAAGTGTGCGTAAAAACTGAAATATGCCTTCTGTACTGATTTATGCGGTGTGGGAACCAACAGGATAGTTCCCCACATTGACAGTTCCCCAGATGAGGGAATTCCCCACATTGACAGTTCCCCCACATTGGCAGTTCCTCACATGAGGTTTTCCCACAAACATTTTACATATGAAATTAGTTTCTAACAGTGACAACATTTTATTACTAACCAATGGATATTACATAAGCATATTTAGCGCTTTTGTTTCACAGGGGTATTTTCCCCACATACACTTTGACATCTGAAATTAGACTGAATTAGTAAGTCAACAATTATACACATGTAAAATATAATTTATTATATACTTAATGCGTGTGCAGAAAATGTGAAGCAAAAGCGCTAAATATGCTTGTGTAATATCCATTGGTTAGTAATAAATTGTTGAGTTATTGCTATAAAGTAATTTCATATGTAAAAATGTATATTGGTAAATCTCCATGTGGGGAGTGGGGAATTGCCTCATGTGGTTTGCTTTTCTGGCCAACTTCGTGGAATGCTGTCTGACGGTTAAAACAATCAGCCATTTTAACGCTCCATGCCCAGTGTTTTCTGCCATGACGAAGTTGAATGTCAGCTGGAAGTCCGTGGAGTCCGTGGTGGGCGTGGGGAGGCGTGGCCATGTGCTCGGCCACGTGTTTCGCAAACCGGATGTTTTTATGCGCTGAGCATGCGCACTGAACTGAACATGGCTGACTACAAATCGAAGAAGACGAGTTTGACGATTTGTGACATGACACCCCACTCAGTCACATTATACTGACACCGAGCGAACCAGTCCTTGTTCTATCCTCTTAATGCTGAGCGTAAGCGAGGAAGCAACAAGTTCCATTTTTCAAGTCTTAGGGAGTGAGTGAGTGAGTGAATAGGGTTTAACGTCGCTTTCAACATTTTTTCAGCTATATCACGACGGGGAAGGGAAGGGAGGGGAGGGGGAGGGACAGGGGCACCTACTTGTAACAGAGCAGATCTAATGCTGCCATTTTATAGGTCTTAGGTCTGCTACTCGAACATTAAATGACCTGTGGTCTAACTATCTATCCCAACGACAAGTTAAATGCACCAGCTGTTCGTTTACCATAAAATAAGAGGTGAGTTTAGCTTTATTCGGGCGTCTGGAAGTGTTTTTTTTTTCAAAATTTTTTTAGCATGGCACTAGTTATAACCAAAATGTTGGTACACGTTTTGGTTATATTATAGCTAGAAATATACCAGTAGCAGTTATCCATCCTGCTTTTTACATTTACTTGTGGATCCAAACCATTTATGCTACAGTTTACAGTATTCCGCAATTAATACTCTATCACTCCAAGGACAACTTTGAACAATTTAGCAATCGATCTAGTCTATCCGATTCACTTTCTGACAGGATGATGCAACAAGAATGAGTAAATGACATGACCACAGTTTGTTTACCGCAGCTGGGCCAAAATAATGGCGGCCTCCATGTACAATATTTGCACGCCGGTGGCGCACATGTTATCAACAATAAACTCCTATAAACACACTGACAGACCATAAATCTTATGTCACTAGTTCCACGAGTCATTCATAAAACCTATGGCATAGTACATTTGATGAAAATGTGGGGAACATACCTGAAACAACAACGAAGAGATGGATCAATGTAAAGGAATGTATTTACTTTCCGAGCGGCAACTGATGACAACAAGTTCAGCCAATCAGATGCCGCGATACCACGAGGAAGGGCTCCATGATCAATCTAGCCCCAGAACTCACTTTAGCTGCGAAAAATACGGAAATAGCCGAACGTGAGATTGCTCCATGATAACATGCATTTTTACATCCTCTCCCAGGGTGCTTTGCGCTACGCTGCATTTACCCCTGTAGGGGTCTCGCCATGTTTTGCAGGATTCCTGCAGAAACCAAGAACTGTTCTGTCTTACTGTTTTACTGATCGCAAAACGTATATTTATCTTGGAATATACTTAACGGATATTCAGTGTGTTACGAAACGACAGTGTCACAGTTTGAAGGCAGCTTTTTGACACATAACCTCAGAACTATATATGTTGCGGAAATATATATCGGTGAATCGCGGCTGATATTAATTCGCCCAGTTAGACGGTCGTCATGTTCGTTTACTGTGGCAACAGATGACCTTGGGTCAACTCCGGTAAAGTCCGTGAGACCCTTACAGCGCTACATGGAGAGGCGCGAAGCAGAACGTAATGGATGCCTGGTAGAGCTTGGCATTTTTAAAGAGAGCCGTGTCTACCCGCGGGAGACCAAAGCGACTCTCATGTAAACTGGTGATATTTTGATTCTCCTATCTCAAAGCGAGGCAGCATGACATCACTCGCTCGACCGGGACTATTCATTTTCAAAGAGAGCCGTGTCTACCCGCGAACTACTTCCTGTATTAGATAACTCGCTTTCACGGCCAAGTATACATACCGACAATAATTTGTTCGCGATTGATATGCTCCGAAACGGAAAGAGTCATTTCCCAATTATATAGCCCACGTTATGTTTAGCAATTCGCTTCTAACTCGGCGGAGTCAGCAGGTCAATGACAAGCCGGATACAGACGAAAAATCATACGCCGCCTACTCACCCCCCAAATTTTGGGGGGATGGCTCCCATTTACGCGTGAGACTCTTTCTCGCAGTAGGGAGTCTCGCGAGACGAGAATGGATAACATGGTGACTAGAGTAATCTCCCCTTTGCCGTAAAAGAGAGAACGGATACACTATACAAATAAAATAGGGGGGCCCTAACTAATATGAAATACGTTCCTATACCGTTATACAGGTACTATCCTTACATTGAACATATATATTTCCCACATCAGGTTGTATTTGTTAAAACTTAATCGTCGATATATATTCAGACATGACCACTATGACGACTATTTAAAACAATGACGACTATTTAAAACAATGACGACTATTTAAAACAATATATATACCTCGATTTTTGATTCCTTTGAGTAGAGTCTTGGACATACGTTTTCGGTGAATTGCCCCATGCAACCCGAACCAGTGACTGAAAAAAGATTCTGCGTGTATCCATATGAATGAATGGAGCACCCGGTATATATAGAGGTACCCTTTTCAGAACGCCCACGGATCGGATTAATTTGTTTACCATAATGATTTTGTCAAAATGAATTTAAGATTTGGCCAGAACAATACCGAAATATTCCAGGGTTTCAACTTGGAAGATGCTGGCATCCTGAATTTCTCAGTACTGCTACAGACAATCTTTGCCATCTGTGTCATCTGTGCCTTCTGTGCCATCTGTGTCATCTGTGCCATATGTGCCTTCTGTGCCATCTGCGTACAAATTGAGCAGACGAAAATCAGGAGGTCAAGTGATTAACATAAAAAACAAATAGCGGCGGACCAAAGATCGAGCCCTGGGACACGCCAGTATTCACTGTTAAGGGGTCTTCAAATGAACCCCTCAAATGAACACTGAATTCTGGCAGATATATAGCTTTGGAACCAATTAATGCTAACACATTGGTATCATATAGTAGCGAAGTTTGTCTAACAGAATGGAGTGTTTCACAGTGCCAAATGCTTTACTCATATCGAGGGATACATGGCCTACAACTTTTCTAATGTTGATAGCTTCAGCAACGTTTTCGGTGACTCTCTACAGGCTAATAATTCTGTCGATCTGTACCTTACGCTATAACTGTACACACTATATATACATGGGACAGGGACTAGCACGAACTGCGCTAAGAATTGTTTTGACTATTGTGCTTTAATGACACCATAAACCAAAAAGGTATTACCGGCCTTTTTTTTTTGACTGACTGGTTTAAGTTCATCTCACAAGCTGCTCTGTAATTTGGAAAATAATTCTGCGCGATAATATGAATTCACAGTCCTGATCAGATAACAATGGCAGTGATGATGGTAAAGTATCGTACGATTTTCCCTGTCTCATTGGATACGTGGGAATCACTTTCAACCAATCATGCGTCATCTTAGCTTGCTAAGGGCATTTCACGTTTCACTAACACTACCGTTAGCTTATCGCTATGATTCAGCATGAATTTCACAAGGCGCCACCTATCAGCCGCAAAGGACGAATATTTGGAGGGAGATAATCCTGTTCGAAAGTTGTTCCCAAAGCATCAAGTCACATGTCCGCCCCATTTAAACGAGCCAATGAAATTATCTGTATTTAAATATTTTGACCTGGGCATCTCAGACATCAGACATGTCAGTTTCACTTGAGTGCAGAGGCTGGGGGATTCTACGCGAGATAAAAACGAATTTGTGCGAATTAGCTATTTTATTTCTCACTTTAATGGAGCATGCTTCTTTGTTTTTCTTAAGAAAAATCATATAACAAACAACCTAACATATTTGAAAAAAATAATAATAAAAAAATCGACGGCAGTTCACAGGATATGCTTTTTTATTTTGTGATGGGGGCACTTCGAGGCCCACCAAGGGATCATTTCAATCGATCGCTTTCTGGAGGTGTGTCTTCGTTCTATGAATGTGATTGCGCCGATGTCGAATCTCACGGGGTCAATCGGATGTGACCATTTGGGAAACGCCCTAATATACTCAGATGGCACCCGTTACCACATGGCCACGAGCTGAAGTTCCTATCCGTGGTGAGCTTCAAATGATACTAAGGTTGGGGCCCCAATTAATTTGAACAAACACACAAGGACGGGCAACAAACACTGTTATGAATTACCGTTATTTCACAGTAAATGTATGTTTGAGTTTACAGTACATTTAATCGTAAACACATTAATCTGTAAATTGAACTGTGATATTTCAGTTGACATCAACTGCAATGGGTAAACTGCGCACACAGATAACTTAAAATTCTTGTTTTCTCTGAAAGGAGGTTGATATCTTTGCACACGAAACGCTCAGTTGCAGGAAACATGCGACATCTGCGTTGTACGATACAACATTCAGAGCATTACCAGAACACGCGCTGGGACGGACGCAGCGGCTAACTTTAATTTTCGGTCTACAGTATACGGTTTGGTTTTGGTTTTATCCGTCTTCACATTTCAAGCTAAAAACTACGCTAACGTTCAGTCATATAGTGTTCGACTTGCATATGCGAAGATGGGTTTTATCTGACTTGTAGTTGTATCCTACTATTCATGTAATAATTGCACAGATTCGTTTGTGATTATTTACGAAGCTTGTGGGGATCGCATTTGTAAACGCGAAGAGCAATGGCCATCTCGGCCTTTCACTGACCTACGTTGCCGCGGAACCGATAATTGTAGACAATGGTGCCACGTAATTGTATTGTTTAAAGAATGTTAAAACAACGGTAATTGTAAATTACAGGGCTACCCAAATTTTACAGTTGAATGCCTATCAATAAACGGTAATTGTAAAATACGGTGCAACGTAATTTTACAGTTGAATGTACTGGCACCTTTTCTGCCAGTACATTTAACTGTGAATTTACGGCGTGATTTATAACAGTGAAGTCTACCATAAACCGACCACTCATAGAGTCTCTTTGTTGATCTTGGTATTTTAAAACCAGTATACGATTGGATATGATAGACAGCATGTCATCGGAGAAAATTTGTCTTAATTTAGCCAACTAAATGATGTAAATTGTATTTCTTCTTTTCCCGTAGCTGCTGACGGTGGTCGTCTTCTCTGTTGTAATCCTGATGGTACTATTAACGAAGACCCGGACTTCTTCGAGTAAGTTCTGCAGTATCTCATCATTCAGGGTGAAAACCAGTTGGAATTTCAGCCTTTCAGTTCTACTACTGCCACACAGAAAATGCAAATATTGTACTGAAATACAATTAAGATTGCAGTTTACAAGATTGCAGATTTACAGGAGTGACTGATAATTATCGATGTGATTCCGGATATTTTTACATGTATATCGTACTCTGGTTATTTCTTGTAGGCTTGGTTGTCGGGCTGTTCCAACTCCTGACGACGATCCGGTCTTCACCACAGAGTGT
This sequence comes from Hanleya hanleyi, assembly GCA_036873755.1. NCBI lineage: Eukaryota > Metazoa > Mollusca > Polyplacophora > Lepidopleurida > Hanleyidae > Hanleya > Hanleya hanleyi. The sequence goes on along the minus strand of JAVTVY010052831.1, from coordinate 225,960 downwards.
TTGAGCTTTAACAGAGCTCTAGGCGGACCGGATCTGCAGTGTGACATTGGCGAGTAAAATACTGACACCATTTGTGAAATATTAGTCTTCAGAAAATATATACTGACACCTGGTATCTACATCTGACCTAGAGTCTAATTAATTTCGACCCCTGTGGTTGTATTACCTTTAATTGCGGAATCGCTGGTAATATTGGATACCAAAATTGCATTTATCATGGGCGTCGTCAGGATTTCTCGAGGGGGGGGGGGAGGGGGGATTTCTTATGCTTATTATCAGAGCCCAGACCAACATAGAAAAATAACATGCAGTTGGGTATGGTTGGCCATCCCTGCCAGAATTCGTCATTTAGAGGCTGCCTCTAAATAATATATACCATGGTATAAAATGCCAAGCCTGCCATAATTCGTATTTAATGCCTCTAAATCAAGTATTCGTATTTAGAGCCTGTAAATAATATATACCATGGTATAAAATGCCTGCCTAATTCGTATTTGCCTGTAAATAATATATACCATGGTATAAAATGCCGAGCCTGCCATAATTCCTATAATTAGAGGATGCCTCTAAATCGAGGATGCCTCTAATTCATTTTAGCCGTAAGTCATAAACAACTCGATGTCATATCAAGAATATTAAATTTGACCAATGAGTAAACTTGTAACAAGCGTAGAGATATGGCACCAAATTTGTGAAAGCGCATATCATTGGTGGAAGTAATAAGAAGGCGAAAATTTACGACTTACGGCTAAAATGAATTAGAGGCATCCTCTAAATAGGAATTATGGCAGGCTTGGCGATTTTATACCATGGTACAAAATAATTAGAGGCAGCCTCTAAATACGAATTGTAGCAGGCTTGGCGATTTACAGGCATCCTCTAAATAGGGATTATGGCAGGCTCGGCATTTTATACCATGGTACAAAATAATTAGAGGCAGCCTCTAAATACGAATTATGGCAGGCTTGGCATTTTATACCATGGTATGTATTATTTAGAGGCAGCCTCTAAATGACGAATTCTGGCAGGGATGGCCAACCATAGTTGGGCGCTGAAAGAGAGTCCTTCGCACCCAACGACCTCTCCTAACGACGCCCCTGTTTATAAGTATCGAGCAAAGATTTATAAGTATTTTTATTTTTATTTTTAATTTTCAATAGGGATTCGCACATACATATCACACAAACAAAACGCTGCTCAGAATTAATGAGCGCAGTATCTGTAGAATGTTCATGTTGATCACAGAATTATTGACATTTGAGTTTGATTTATAGTTAGTTCAAGAAGAGCTGTACAGCAGGTAAAATGATCTTGTCGAACTAGAGGTACTCTTGGGTTGGCCTGGGGCAATAGCCCCTTTGGGTTAGAGGTGAGCTTAGGGTTAATCTTTGTGGGCTCAGGAGTGTCTCGCTCGTGGGATATCCAGGGTATATCCGATACGATATGACGGTATCAACTTGTGGGTTCGGGGACTTCCAGGGTTCCACCGTTGTGCTCAGAGGTACTCTTCTGTTGACTTTAGAATATCATCGTTGTTTGGCTTAGGGCACAGGCCCGCAAAACAAGAGGTTTGTTTGTGGGGGGGCGGTGGTGGTGAGGGTCGAAGGGGTCTCTATAACCCCATGCTTTATATAAATAAACTTATATAAAGCATGGCGTTATTTATATAAAGCATGGGGTTATATATAGAGACCCCATATTTCGACACTTCACCCTAATACCACCGCCCCACAAATCTCTTGTTTTCCGGGCCTGTGCTTAGGGGTATCACTCTTGCGGGCTCAGTGCTGATAGCCGTGCAGGAGCATCAACCACGTGGATTCAGGGGGTATCACATATATGGATTAAGGGTATGGCATTTGTGAGCCTCCTCATCATATCAGCCTTGGGAGATTATGGGTTTAGGGGTATACCTCGTGTGGGCTTAGCGTGCTAGTCATCATATGGGTTAGGGGTTTCGACCTTTTGGGGCCAGGATAGCTTTTCATTGTACTCTCTTGGATAGTGATTGGTTAATGGTGATGTCCAGTGTAATTTCTTCCAATGATATAATGCCAGAACGTCTCTTCGCATGCAGTCCAGAGAATTCTCACTGTTTGGAGCTGAAGCTTCAACGTATTCAGGGGGCTGGCAAATTGGTAATATCACCTGTATATTGCTAATATATCTCACTCGCAGAATTCAATTCAATTCAATTCAATTTGCAGTTTACATCCATTGAGGACAGTGCACAAGAAACAATTAAACAAAATGACATTAACATTTTAAACACATTTGTACCATATAGGTAGACGTATATATGATAATGTTATTGAGATGTTCTCAGATGTTTTTAATTTAGACCACGCATGTTTCGTTGCATATGAAACAGACCTAAAAGTACCCTACCCGTAAACAAGCTATGCATGACATTATATTTGTAGTCAACACTTATAAATTTTCCTCATTGCATCTCGTGAATTACAAGCGAAATTCTATTTAATATGGATATATTCTCTTGTAGGAACCCGTGAACAGATCAATCAAGTCACTAGCTGGATAGACGGTTCTGCATTTTACGGAAGCGATGATGCCACCGCCGCGAGCCTCCGAGAAGCTACTGGAGGTAACGTAGTACATCTAGACTTAACTCAGACTCATTATCTAGACTTAAGTCAGACTCATTATCTAGACTTAAGTCAGACTCATTATCTAGGCTTAACTCCGACTCGTTTATCCAATGCAAAATTGGCGCGTTTACAGGGAAGTGGGGTCTTCGAAATCGCCGAGTCTCTCACTTGTCAGTTTCAATTTCGAATTCAAATATGAAAGAGCCTCATACTACAGTCAGTACTACATCAATTGATTGTTGTGGAAACAATCTCTCGTTCGGCTTTTTCCGTATTGGCGGAACGCACAAAAAAGCCACCCGTGCTGAGCGTATGACGATCACGTAGTGAGCTGGCTACGAAATAGTGCCTTTGATAATCGATCCGGTCGCATTTTATTGTGAACGTCAATGTACAATGCCCTGAACTAACACTCAGAAAAGTCGTATTCTATTCACAGTAACATCATAGGGCGCAGCCATGTTGAAAAGCAACTTGTAACCATATGGGTCATCTATACGCGGTAAGACTGACCCTGAGATCGTCTGTATCCATTTTCAGCCTACTTTCGGCAACTACATTGTATATGAGGGAATTACCCGAAATAAACACCACGTGATGTCGTCAGCCAATCAGCTAAACTCTACCGACGTAACTACAACGTAACCCGCCATTCTCGAGTCTCAGACAATATATCTTTCAGAAGTAGTATGAAAAGCCTGTAATTTATCAGATTTACAGAGTCTGTTCTTCGCCGGATGAAGACCGAACAGTATACGGTAAAGTATCGGGCTCCGCAATAAGTGTACGAAGTGTACACAAATGCGCTCACATCACAGCAGTGACGTTGTATCACATCGGAACTCTGTAACAGAGCTTCAACTACCTTTATTTATTCAACATTTCTTATTAAACTTTAATTCAACTTATATCATAATTCTGTAACTTATCATATTTCCTGCCATAACTTCACTTTTACGGTTTTCTCTTTTAACAATTATACTGAACCATATACCGGAGAACTGATGCGTCTTTTGTTAATTGCAATTAACCGGCTGACAAAAGAGTAATGCTAGACCACTAAGAGGAAAACCCTGCGTGAGGTCTGATTGTTGAACGCATATGTGGATCGCACACATGTTTTAGTACTGTCTTATTTAATAGCTTCTTTTATATTCTTACCTATATGTTTGGTCAAACTTGTATTTCTAGTTCTATGTCTTGTTTCTGTGTCCATTTGCCATGTTGGTTCATTGTCATATCTTCGTATAAAACTTGAACGTTCTGTCATTATGTGGAGTTTTCTGGATAACCAAACTCAGTACGGACACTGCGTTTTGATAGTTTTGGATTCCCAAACTTACTGTATCTGGAAAACCGATTGTCGTGTATATTTTATGTTTGGCTGCTTATTTGTGGATAAACACCTTCATATCTGGATTTACATTGGAGACTGCGTTATATTTATATCGTAACAACCCCTGTTACAGCTTGGTGGAGTTAACCCGTTGGAGTCACTTTTTAGCTGACTCCCCTCGTTCCCGTGTACCTGCATCTACCGCAGCTAGCTCACCCCATCATTCGACAATGCTCCAATCCATAGTTCCAGAGTATCTCCGGCCAGTTCTTCAAACACTAGGCGTACAAGACTACACACTTACTTGGAACATGCACCAAGACGACAATGTTGTACGGCTAAACCTAACATGGACAAAACCTGCACCGGAGCAGAGTTTCCGACCAACTTGGCAGAAATCAGCAGCACAGCGACGTCGAGATCATGAACGGATGAACAGCTTTATTGCGAAAAAGAATTCCGACAGCCTGGCAGCGAAAACGGTAAAGGTATGTGCACATTCTGATATTCTTGACGAACGACCCTCTATACTCCATCAACCCACTGAACTCGCCACAACATCTGAAGGAACAACAACATCTACCCCGATAATGAAGGAGGCCAACACTCAAACTTTGGAGGTTTCCACTGTATCCTGTGGTACAGTGACTGTACTTCCGTTATTCTGTTCTTCTGCCAGCCAAACTGATTTTTTATCTCCTAATGGAGAAACAACGGGGTTTTTAGCATGTGAGGATTATGCAACCGGTCCCGAACATTTGTCCCACACGGTTCCAGAAAATGCGTCGACAATACAAGAAAAGGTAACTGAGAAAGTGCTCAAACGGCGGGTAACCAGAGACCATCAAGTGGCATTCTTGGTCAAATGGAAAGGACTTTGTGCTGCCCGGAATAGTTGGGTCTTGGAAGATGACCTGGATTCTAATGCCGTGTTATACATTAAGACGCATGGCGCACGCATTCCAGGTCCGCGGTTAGCTAAACCGCCATGTAACGCCCCAGCAACGATGCCGACAATCGACAACTTCCCCGAATTTGTGCGCGTTAGAACAATTCATGCCCACATGATCGGTTCGCTTGATATGGAAGATTTAATGGGCACTTCTGTGTATAAAACAACTGAACCGATCAGTGCTCTATATAACCATATCAAAACTGTGCATCGTCTTAATGGCAGACTGATTTTGTCAGATCTCTCTGGTCGACGGTTGAACATGCCATCACCTCATCTTCCTATGTCCAGTTTGATACCCAAAGACACTCCACATCAGCACACGTATCGCATGAGTCTGGCATTCTCATCACAATGAACATTATAAATCCGACAAGATGATATTCGAGTTTCGTCTATGAAAGTATTTTGATGATATTTGTTTTGGATTCATGCTTGTTATTTCTGCTGTTTTGATGCCGGGAGTCATCATTTTTCGGAAGCGGAGGGTAATTGTAACAGAGCTTCAACTACCTTTATTTATTCAACATTTCTTATTAAACTTTAATTCAACTTATATCATAATTCTGTAACTTATCATATTTCCTGCCATAACTTCACTTTTAAGGTTTTCTCTTTAGCTAACAATTATACTGAATCATATACGGATTTGATATTTTGGAACATCATGATGTCTTGCCGGCATCATTGAAAACTGTTGACCGCTTCTCTCTTGCAGAAAACAAGCCTATGTTTATGTATACTTTTGTCTTTTTGAATTTGGTGCTAATACTGTTATATGGAAATGGAATAGGTCTTTGGATTATGGACGCGGATATTCTCTAATGGACGACGGCTGGATTATGAATGACGGACTAGACGCTTGTAATTTTGTTAATTGCAATTAACCGGCTGACAAAAGAGTAATGCAAGGCCACTAAGAGGAAAACCCTGCGTGAGGTCTGATTGTTGAACGGATATGTGGATCGCACACATGTTTTAGTACTGTCTTATTTAATAGCTTCTTTTATATTCTTACCTATATGTTTGGTCAAACTTGTATTTCTAGTTCTATGTCTTGTTTCTGTGTCCATTTGCCATGTTGGTTCATTGTCATATCTTCGTATAAAACTTGAACGTTCTGTCATTATCATGATTATGGAGTTTTCTGGATAACCAAACTCAGTACGGACACTGCGTTTTGATAGTTTTGGATTCCCAAACTTACTGTATCTGGAAAACCGATTGTCGTGTATATTTTATGTTTGGCTGCTTATTTGTGGATAAACACCTTCATATCTGGATTTACATTGGAGACTCTGCGTTATATTTATATCGTAACAACCCCTGTTACAGCTCTCTACTTAGTGGAGTTAGAAAGCGTAGAAAGCATGTAATCATAGCGACGTACGAAGAGGATAGCCTGACTTCAAGTTCTGACGAAGAGACAAATAAAGGTTGACAGGGTTACCAGTTTGAAACAAAACACTCCGATGTCGACTAAAGTAGTGAGTAGTTCATGGAACGTTTCAGCTCGGTAAACACTCGCTGGAGACACGCAACAAAGTCAAAACACGCTTGAAACACCCGAGCTCTCCACCTCGACTCGTGCTACAGCAATGCCACAGTAAAGTGATACAACGTCACAGGAAAATATCACGTGCTACGTACAAGCGTTTTCATTGGCGGAAGGCACGGACCTGGCCGACCCGAGTCGATTGTTGCACCATTCAATAATTCCGGGGTTTGGAATTTTTTTTTGGAAGGGGAAAAGTCACAAAAAAATATTTGTTGCTGGCAAATGATACTTTTAATATAGTTCTTCCACACAGTGTGTGTGTTATCGCAGTCTTTACGTTCACTTTAATCTTTCCATGCAGAATTCCAATTACGTATTGTTCTTGTCGCAGGTTTACTCACCACAGTCACAGTCGCTGGAGAAGAACTAATGCCCGCGAGCACCGGAGGCGGTTGTGCAATTACGCCCACAGCGACGGAGTTCTGTTTTAGAACCGGTAAGTTTTCCGATGATTGGTATGGTATTAAATCGATATGTACAAGTAAAACTTGATCAAGTGTCCAATATCAGCTACATTTTGATATAATCTGAGATTGACTTTCATTGGCCGTCATGGAACTTTTTTAATTCTTTCTTCACAGGCGATGTTCGTGTGAATCAGAACCCTCCACTGATGTCCTTGCATACGGTATTCGTCCGTGAGCACAACAGAGTCGCACTAGCTCTAGCTGGGCTTAACCCGCCTTGGGATAATGAAAGACTGTACCAGGAAGCCCGCAGAATTGTTGTTGCTGAATTTCAACATGTTACTTACAATGAATATATGCCAGTCCTCCTCAGCCCAGCTTTGTCGGAGGAGTTCGAATTTACTCCCCAGGTATCCGGTTACTTTGACGATTACAGCCCTGAAATACAGCCTGGTATAAGAAACGGTTTCATGACCAGCGGTTTCCGGGCGGGTCACAGTAACATCGACAGCGCTTTCCATGATAACTTGCTTTTCGGGGATAACTTCAATAACCCAACATCTGTGTTCGACGCTGCGGTTGGCATTGATGGTCTGACGTCGAGTCTCGCCGGGGAACCTCAGCAGAGAGAGGACCGTCTAAAGACAAGTGAAGTGACAACTCGTCTCTTCGGACAAGGAGACTTGGCCAGCACGAATATCATGAGAGGACGTGACCACGGAACACCAAGTTATAACGATTTCCGGTATCTGTGCAATCTGCCACGGGCATACCATTTCTTCCCTGTGGCAGGAGGTTTGATTCACCACAGTTGGTCGGCTGCTTTCAGGCTAATGGCCATATACAGGTATACGCTATTCGTCTTATCCTTTCCACACATGCACCTAGTTGTATCACTGATATTACACAGAGGGAGTTGGCTGGTAGTTTATAGAGGGTCCAATTCGCTCTATATCTAGACTGGCTTCATATGTTTACAAGGGAACCTGCAAATAATTTTGCACAAATACAGTACGCCGTACATCACACTTTTATTAAAATAACCATAGATTCCTCAGAAAATATGTCAAGATAAAGTCTGAAAAATGTCTTTCATACGTAATAGTTTACCTTGAAAATAAAGCCTATTACCTCACAGCATTGGGGCCGAATCCTGGCTAAAGCGCCGGGTCCTTTAATAACTTACTGACCTACTGTAAAGTTGCATATACCACACTCCTCAATAATCAAACTATAATCTCTTATCTTCAGTAATATCAATGACGTAGAAGCATGGACGGCCATATCGTCAGAATTACCTCTGACAGGAGGAGTGTTTGGACCAACAGCTGCTTGTCTCTCAGGACTCCAGTTTTACTTTCTGAGGGAAGGAGACCGATTCTTCTACGAAACGTCCTTCGACGAAACTCCGCAAACAAGGTTTACCCTACGTACGTCTATAAGTTAAACATTTTATTTCTTGCCACTACGCTCGTCATATCTGAACCATGCACGTCGACACCTTTTCTGAACAAAGTTATCTCCCTTGACTGAGACAAGTCATGACAAGGAATATATCTTCAAAAAATGATGGGCGGCAGGGTTTAACTTCTTTTACATAATAAGTATTCTTTGACATATTTAATTGCACATACATAACTGGCACAGCAACTTTTGCAGGTGTAACCATTTTTAACTGCTTACCATCCGGCGTCGTTTCTTCCTCAACGGGCATGGAACTGTAATAGCAGGTTAATGTCAAAGAGTGTCATTATCGACAATGATTGCGGCGCTCTTATTGCTATCGAGGTGATAATACCCAGTTCCCATGTGATAGGCCTTGGATTGGGGGCTTCTGTATAACCTATTCCATACTAAATCAGAAGAGATTGAGGACACTGGGCATGGGGATGTTTGATCAGGAGTACTTAAGTTCATGTAATTCTATTGGTTTAAACTCCTCTGTTGTCAGTTGTTACCGTGATATACGAGACAACACAGAGAACGTCAGAGGAAACGCCCACAGAACGGAAGAATGTCGAGCTAAAGTGGGCGAGTACGACTCTGTCGAAAAAATGAGTTGAACAAACAACTATTTTTATATTTATAGATCTCTTAAAGTCTGTCAATAGTTGTCAATTTGGAGCTTGTCAACAGTCAATAGTTACCTCTGCATATTTTTTGTTTTGCGGCTTGTATAACAAAGTGAAGTCTGCACAGTGACTATCATTACTCCATGACACTGATAATATATGACGCTTGACATAACTTTATAATTCTCTCCATTTAAAACTCCAGTACTGTTGTTTCGTATACCGGATTAAATTACACAGGGAAACGTCATAATGTATTCGTGTTCACTGGCATGAAGGTCAATAATGCAGTGTACTGTCATAGAGGTGGGTGCGGTTTATCATTCAGCAATTTCACTGGACATGGAATACAAGCGACACATCCACCGACCGCCTGTGGTATCCAAGGCCTTTGTCAACTCGAATACGAATACAGTATGACTTCTTTCAATGTAACTGAGCCCCGATACATCAAAAAAGTGTGCTGAAGTTTTATATGTAGAGAATTATAATGTTATTTCAGGCGTGATATATTATCAATATCACAGAGTTCAGCTTGATACACATCCTGCAAAAAAAAGAACATTTATACAGAGTTGATTATTGATATTTGACAAGCTCCAAAGCAGACGACTAATTAAAATGGACAGACTTCAGTGTTCCTTACTTTGCACGGTCTTAAAAACAAGCTGATAACTGGAGTGTTTTCCTCGGCTATGTTTTCATGGACTAATATTACTTTACATTCAGCTCAACTGGACCAAATCCGGAAAACCTCCCTATCACGAATACTATGTGATAACACGGGACTGGATGCAATACAGCGGCGAGCGCTTCGGTCTGTCAGCAACAGGTAAGTTAGAAATGCTGGAGACAATGACGGAGCAGTAGTTGGAAAGTTACCGGTAGTGAAAACCAGAATTTTACTGTATGGTAAATTGCCATTCATACACTCAAAAAAAAAACCCCCACAAAAAACCACGATATTCTCAGAAGTCTATCAAACTATAGATGTCTGAATCCAACCTTTCCAAAGCGCGTGCTTCGTTATACAGTTTAAACTGTTTCACTCTCTGTTAAATCAAGATATTTACAGACATTGATTATAGTGTACTGTTCCAGCTGTCTCCCCTTCGGTGATTGGGCATTCGACTCCACCATTTTAAACTAAGACGAGCAGTCTCATTGGATCACTATTGATAGGAACCACCCCAATCTTCATACCCAACCACATGACTGCCTCAGTTGACCGATGATATAGAGCGGCCTCGTTTTCGATTTCAGAATCTGGCGTCTAACTGGGAAAATGTTGTTGTTGCTGAATCAGCCGATCATTGGCCCTCCGTAGAAGGGCCCAATACTATAGGCTATTTCAAAGTTTCGCTCCGCTTGTGCCCCTGCCCCCAATAGCGGAAGTCGACCTTTATGACGTGGTTATGACATATACGGATACACACCCGCACACACCGCGTTGTTTGAATCCAACCGAATAACCACGTTAGTTCAAACGGTCGGTGCTCAGAGTACCGATCGTTATCGTCTGACGCTAGGAATCACGGTGAATCCGTGTAAAAGAAGGGCAGAAAAGTGCTGACGTCATCGCAGTTTCCACTTTCCAAGTGATCGGTGATACATCATTCTTTAGATGACGACTTTACAGCGAATATTATGGATTAAGAATACTGATCAGCGATACGGATTTGATATTTTTGGAACATCATGATGTCTTGCCGGCATCATTGAAAACTGTTGACCGCTTCTCTCTTGCAGGAAACAAGCCTATGTTTATGTATACTATGATTGCCTTTTTGAATTTGGTGCTAATACTGTTATATGGAAAATGGAATAGGTCTTTGGATTGTGGACGCGGATATTCTCTAATGGACGACGGCTGGATTATGAATGACGGACTAGACGCTTGTAATTCGGAGTGTAGTAAACAATTCATTTGATAGATATTCATTGTTTAACGTTCACGGTAAATAATGTGCTGTTCATCTATTAATCCAGTCTTTCTATGCACTTCTAGATGTGTCAGACATGCGCACTTAGTTTGTGGACTTACCACAGCCGAAGCGCACTGGCGTAGTGATGTTCCATCAATTCATGGATCAAGTGATCTCAAATAGTAGTGTCGGTTCCTTTAAGGCAAAGGAGACTATTAGTAATATGCCGAATAACCTCTTCAGTTTTACATATGTGCGAACTTATTTCCATATGCTCTTCACATATAAACGGTGGAAATAATATCCAGATTCCTCCTAACGCTAGGCATACGGCAGAATTGAAAAGCAATATGAACTTCCTGAAACATCGCTTTTACTATATATGAAGTTACTTCCGGCGATGTGCTGCTCGGGCGAGAATCCTATCCTATGGCCACATCTCATACCTCGCAGCGGATTGGCGTAATAAGCTAGCTAAGCGCGTTCACTGATTGGTTTGATTCAAAGGAAACCCCTTCATCTATATATATCCAGAACTGGTATGGGTAACTAACCGAGTCAGTGCATCGATCCTAACATATCGATCGATACACTGGCTCGTGTGGATGCGGTGAAGTTGTTGGTACGACTCTAGACTATTGGGTCACGCCAAACGTGTTTCTCCAACAGACATCAGCCAGGCGTGTCTTGTGCCACACCTGCGTGTATAAATAACACAGCCATAAGACTTAACGCTTGACCTGGCTGTATCATTAGAATTCTGTTTCAAGCGAACAACAGACATATTACCGGCATGTATCAAAGTGCCAGTTCGAAGCCAGCTGCATTTAGCGCTAAGATGGGGCCAGCGATGGCCTATGTCACAGCCTGTGTGATGTAATCAAAGGGAGCTGAGAATCCTGCCGCGAATAGAGAAAGTCACACTTCCGGTTTTGATAGACTTCTGGAATGATATATACATGTATTTAATATGGGTGTAGTGAATTCAGACATTAGACATTCTATATTAAATAGATGAGTACTGACATTCAAGTTTTTATGTTTAATTATATTTGATACGTTTTATAGTAAATATCAAATATTGAAATTAAATCTCTTCTATGAAACTCTTTCTAAAATTTTGACATATCTGTATCTCTACAGTAACCCCGAGGTAAGCTGTGCCAGCATTCCATCGGTAGATCTCACTCCCTGGACAGAGTCAGACTCGGGTTGCGTGGATGGTGGCTGGTCTGATTGGACCCCGTGGACCTGCTTCTCACATTTTCGTTTCCGCTTCCGATTTTGCAACAACCCAGCTCCTAATGATTGTGGGGCGCCTTGCGAAGGTTGGCCATTCGATGTAGGGTTTTGTGCCCCAGGATTCGACAAGTCACGAGTGAATATCCAAGCAGCAGAGGCTGAGGCCAGAAAAGTTGCACCGCCTGGTGTGTTTAAGTAGACGAATTAATAACATTTGCAACGTTATCAGCGCCAGATAGCGCTGGCTAAATAAATATCAAACAATGCAACTTTCTGATGCCACAATGTGACGATCTCTGCAGGGTTAATTCTTACTCCAGAAGTTGCGATTTCCTGGCATAACACTGATTTCACACCCTAGTGATCCTACGGGTTCACGGATTGGGTAGCTGTGGGTAGTACTTGTCAAAAGTCTCCTATGCTTAACATATGGGGGAAAGTGTTGAACTGGCTAAACTGGTTTGGAATGAGTGTGGTACTACCCTTCCCGTCTTAATCCCGATCACACTTTCTTATGAAATAGTTCTTTGTAAATTATCTCATCCACATGTATTTAATGTAAATGTCATGTCAATACTAATTTATCATCGATGTAATGACGCGAAAACCTCGGTGTAGATATTTATTATCACCATCATCCGTCATTGAATGCTCGGTTCTCATTTATGTATAGATAATATCACGTCTGATCTTCATCCGATATACGTGTATGGTAACGACATTTAATAGATGGATTAATCTCTGTAAAGCCAGATTGATGGTCGGGGATGTAAATATGATATCCAAATTATACAATTTGTGTTTACTGAGGTTGATGGTCTGATGTGACAAATGATGATTTTTTGGTACTGGTATAAAATTGTCAAGTGACTACAAATTATTCCTGAAATCGTGTTCCGCGATCCGATAATTTCAAGAATTATTGTTATGTAGAACTGTTCTTTATACATTTGATATACCAAAACTAATTTATTTATTTATGAATTCGACAGAACTTTTTTTTTAATATTACATATCTCCCGATTAAAGCTCTCCTCTATCTTTTTTGAGATTAGTATAATTTTATGTTGCGATAAAACGCTGTGGTTTATAGCCACGTTGTTCCCAATTGATTGTACACTGTAAAAAAGGGTGCTGTAATTCTACAAAAAGTGCTGGCAAAAAGGGTACCAGCACTTTTCACTGTATTTTTACAGGATGCCCCGATCTGTATTTCTACAGCATATGTTGTAATTTTACAACAGTGGTAGTATTGCATAATTACAACAAAAATACCGTTAAATCAACAAAAATAACTGTACGAATCCATGGTCAGCAAAAAGTCCATTGGCCTATAGCATTTGAAGAAGTCAAGTTCCCTGGTGTCTCTCTTTCAAGAGAGTAGAGAAGAAAATTCCCAGAACGTAATGGTTCGGTTAAATATAAATTTATATTCAGCACCACCGATAATATAAGAGCAAACACATTTCTTTCTATAATCCTGCACATCAGCTTTGTGAAACGGTGCAATATTAGAGGCTAAGTTGGTCTTTGAACATGTACATTAACTCCAACGACCACCCCCGAGGATTGAACCTTGGCAGGCAAACTCATTATTCCTCCTTGCACATTTTAGATAAATTGTAATGAAGTTTTCTGTGTCTTATAGATGAAAAGATCTGGAAAGGTATACGAAAATAATGAACGAAATTTCTACTGAATGTAAATATACACTAATAATCTTACTGTAATTTTACACCCGGATAATGTTACATTACAACGTTGTTGCCCTTTACTCCAATTAATACTGTAGTTTATCCAGAAGATGCAAACCTACACTGCTGTCTGTATTGCTACAGCTATGAACTGTAAAATGGCAGTTGGAACTGATGCTTCTATTTAACAGTCAATTCCACTGTCACATTTTACAATACTTTCTACTGTAACTTTACAAACATTTTAAACAGTGTACTGTATATATTTCAGCTATTACACGAGAACATACCAAGTTTAAAGTTTGATGATGATTCTACCATGCTGTTGAGTTCACGTAGGGTTCACATGAGATTGCACGAGAATTGTGCACTTGGCATAATCCGAAGCTCCCGATTGGCCATTTTGATATAAGGGTGGGCCAAACCCAAAGACATACACGATGGGATGTGACCCCTACGTGAACTCAACAGCTTTGTAGAATTATCATAAAACTTCAAACTTGGTAAGTTCTCGTTTGGTTCATAAATTATACCTTGCTGTAGTTCAGTACAAGATCACACGAGATGTTCAGCACCAGCATGGCTAAGAGTGAAAAACCAAAATCCAACAACAAATTCAACAAATCATGTTAACAGATTTTATTCAACCTATGAAAAAACATGAGCACCCCTGTGTCTTCAGAAAGGCGATAAATTATCAACTTAACCTGTACTAAGTTGCTGCCACAATGAATATTGTTATACATATATAAACTGAATTCTTATTCAGATAGTACTACTGCATTAAGCACTGATTTGCTAAAACTACCCGGTTCATGTAATGGTTTTTTATAATATCTAGCGAAAGTTGTCTCTCTCCTCCGGCATGCAGCTCTGAATATAGCCCTTTCTGGAAAGTGTCTCATCTCCCCCTGATTAACTGACGCTCTTTAAGGTTAAAGGTACGTAAAGCTACTTCCTGAGTAGTCGCCTCGATTCCACATTTACCAAAGGCACCCGCAATTATTTTTGAATAATATATTAATAAACTATTCCAGAATATTTGTTTTAAAAACTATTCTGTTAATATTTTCTACATTAACCGATATATCCTGTATTCGTGTACATTATGAAGTTAATTTTCTATAAAAAAAAATAGAATATTTTCGTACTAAAACTAATTGTGAAGGCCTTTTGTACTTAACGGAAGTTATCTGCACCAACACACCCCTAGTGGAACAAGGGAGATAAAACCATTTCCGGATTTGGCTGTAGGTCACAAACCTCCATTGCAGAAAGTGGGTCCAAGATTATTATCAGGACTTGATTTCCGGCGAACATTGATTGGCCATTATACCTGACTGGGCCAGAAATGGTCTGTGACGTATTTTAAAATGTTTCTATAATATTTGGCTCTAAAATATATCAAAACCACCTTTTCAAATTTTAATCGGAAAACAAATCTGGGCCAGTTTGATTGGCACATCCGAAATTTGCCGTAATGGTGTCGGGCTGGATGACCCTATTTCTGGCGGTCTCATCTTGAAAAAATGGTGGGGAATGTATGCTGAATTTTCCATATGTTTGAGCGGAAAGGCCAGGCTACCTGGTGTGGTGGGTCATTTGTGGCGCCGAATATTAGGGAATATAGTTTTCTCAAGATGTGCTCGGCCAATTTACTACATATTAAGTAAGGCGAATATTTAGTGGTTTGTGACCTGTAGGAGAAAAACGAAAATCGGTATTTCTTCATTGTCACATGCTTAAGTGCCTTTTTCCTCCAGAGAGGTACAGAATCAGATATAAATGTTATCAAGCCTAAACGTATACATTTTTCGTCTATTGCGGGCGCCCGAGCTGGCATTTCTGTGTTTGCAGCCCAATTTTAATATTGTCTGACTTCTACAAAGGAATTGAGTTATTTTCAAGCCATTCGTTGATATATTCTGTGCTGTGGAAACGTTTATTTGCGCATTCCGTTTATTGACTCCACCCCCTACATCAGCGATCGTTCTGGTCAGTAAGCTCACACATTAAATTAGGTCAATATATTCACAAACTTTAATCATTGCAAAGTAACACTGGTCCGGTTTGTCAAATAACTGCATGAAAGGGCGTTCACCGTATTCTAACTGGAGATATGATACAATTTAGCGGTAAAATTTTGCTTTATTTCCCCTCTACAATGGGGGAGGGGTCGAATTTGTGTTAATAATCGTCATCTCATGAGTGTACAGATACAATTCGGGAGGCTGTAGTTAACGTCTGTAAGTGTACAAATTGAAAATCCAGAAAATATATTATTAAATAATCTTTTGGGGTGAAATATTTGAATAAGTGTTTGACTACTCATGGGTCCATATATTAAGGGAAATGTCACTTTGATGTGACAATCGATAACTTTGCGATTATTCGAAGCAAGACCTTTATATTTGCATATGTATATCATTGTTTGTTATTGGTAAGGCCATACAAAGTTTATTGGAATCTGATTAGATTTACTTATTTGTATGTCACAAACCTCCATTGCAGAAAGTGGGTCCAAGATTATTATCAGGACTTGACTTCCGGCGAACATTGATTGGCCATTATACCTGACTGGGCCAGAAATGGTCTGTGACGTATTTTAAAATGTTTCTATAATATCTGGCTCTAAAATATATCAAAACCACCTTTTCAAATTTTAATCGGAAAACAAATCTGGGCCAGTTTGATTGGCACATCCGAAATTTGCCGTAATGGTGTCGGGCTGGATGACCCTATTTCTGGCGGTCTCATCTCGAAAAAATGGTGGGGAATGTATGCTGAATTTTCCATATGTTTGAACGGAAAGGCCAGGCTACCTTGTGTGGTGGGTCATTTGTGGCGGCGAATATTAGGGAATATAGTTTTCTCAAGATGTGCTCGGCCAATTTACTACATATTAAGTAAGGCGAATATTTAGTGGTTTGTGACCTGTAGGAGAAAAACGAAAATCGGTATTTCTTCATTGTCACATGCTTAAGTTCCTTTTTCCTCCAGAGAGGTACAGAATCAGATATAAATGCCTATTTTCAGCCAATTTTTTGCTTGTTCAGCTCGAATAGAATGTTATCAAGCCTAAACGTATACATTTTTCGTCTATTGTGGGCGCCCGAGCTGGCATTTCTGTGTTTGCAGCCCAATTTTAATATTGTCTGACTTCTACAAAGGAATTGAGTTATTGTGTCAGTACAGTTATTTTCAAGTCATTCGTTGATATATTCTGTGCTGTGGAAACGTTTATTTGCGCATTCCGTTTATTGACTCCACCCCCCACATCAGCGATCGTTCTGGTCAGTAAGCTCACACATTAAATTAGGTCAATATATTCACAAACTTTAATCATTGCAAAGTAACACTGGTCCGGTTTGTCAAATAACTGCATGAAAGGGCGTTCACCGTATTCTAACTGGAGATATGATACAATTTAGCGGTAAAATTTTGCTTTATTTCCCCTCTACAATGGGGGAGGGGTCGAATTTGTGTTAATAATCGTCATCTCATGGGTGTACAGATACAATTCGGGAGGCTGTAGTTAACGTCTGTAAGTGTACAAATTGAAAATCCAGAAAATATATTATTAAATAATCTTTTGGGGTGAAATATTTGAATAAGTGTTTGACTACTCATGGGTCCATATATTAAGGGAAATGTCACTTTGATGTGACAATCGATAACTTTGCGATTATTCGAAGCAAGACCTTTATATTTGCATATGTATATCATTGTTTGTTATTGGTAAGGCCATACAAAGTTTATTGGAATCTGATTAGATTTACTTATTTGTAGGTCACAAACCTCCATTGCAGAAAGTGGGTCCAAGATTATTATCAGGACTTGACTTCCGGCGAACATTGATTGGCCATTATACCTGACTGGGCCAGAAATGGTCTGTGACGTATTTTAAAATGTTTCTATAATATAATATCAAAACCACCTTTTCAAATTTTAATCGGAAAACAAATCTGGGCCAGTTTGATTGGCACCTCCGAAATTTGCCGTAATGGTGTCGGGCTGGATGACCCTATTTCTGGCCGTCTCATCTCGAAAAAATGGTGGGGAATGTATGCTGAATTTTCCATATGTTTGAGCAGAAAGGCCAGGCTACCTGGTGTGGTGGGTCATTTGTGGCGGCGAATATTAGGGAATATAGTTTTCTCAAGATGTGCTCGGCCAATTTACTACATATTAAGTAAGGCGAATATTTAGTGGTTTGTGACCTGTAGGAGAAAAACGAAAATCGGTATTTCTTCATTGTCACATGCTTAAGTGCCTTTTTCCTCCAGAGAGGTACAGAATCAGATATAAATGCCTATTTTCAGCCAATTTTTTGCTTGTTCAGGTCGGATAGAATGTTATCAAGCCTAAACGTATACATTTTTCGTCTATTGCGGGCGCCCGAGCTGGCATTTCTGTGTTTGCAGCCCAATTTTAATATTGTCTGACTTCTACAAAGGAATTGAGTTATTGTGTCAGTGCAGTTATTTTCAAGCCATTCGTTGATATATTCTGTGCTGTGGAAACGTTTATTTGCGCATTCCGTTTATTGACTCCACCCCCCACATCAGCGATCGTTCTGGTCAGTAAGCTCACACATTAAATTAGGTCAATATATTCACAAACTTTAATCATTGCAAAGTAACACTGGTCCGGTTTGTCAAATAACTGCATGAAAGGGCGTTCACCGTATTCTAACTGGAGATATGATACAATTTAGCGGTAAAATTTTGCTTTATTTCCCCTCTACAATGGGGGGAGGGGTCGAATTTGTGTTAATAATCGTCATCTCATGCGTGTACAGATACAATTCGGGAGGCTGTAGTTAACGTCTGTAAGTGTACAAATTGAAAATCCAGAAAATATATTATTAAATAATCTTTTGGGGTGAAATATTTGAATAAGTGTTTCACTACTCATGGGTCCATATATTAAGGGAAATGTCGCTTTGATGTGACAATCGATAACTTTGCGATTATTCGAAGCAAGACCTTTATATTTGCATATGTATATCATTGTTTGTTATTGGTAAGGCCATACAAAGTTTATTGGAATCTGATTAGATTTACTTATTTGTAGGTCACAAACCTCCATTGTAGAAAGTGGGTCCAAGATTATTATCAGGACTTGACTTCCGGCGAACATTGATTGGCCATTATACCTGACTGGGCCAGAAATGGTCTGTGACGTATTTTAAAATGTTTCTATAATATTTGGCTCTAAAATATATCAAAACCACCTTTTCAAATTTTAATCGGAAAACAAATCTGGGCCAGTTTGATTGGCATCTCCGAAATTTGCCGTAATGGTGTCGGGCTGGATGACCCTATTTCTGGCCGTCTCATCTCGAAAAAATGGTGGGGAATGTATGCTGAATTTTCCATATGTTTGAGCGGAAAGGCCAGGCTACCTGGTGTGGTGGGTCATTTGTGGCGGCGAATATTAGGGAATATAGTTTTCTCAAGACGTGCTCGGCCAATTTACTACATATTAAGTAAGGCGAATATTTAGTGGTTTGTGACCTGTAGTGTAGGTTGTTGTAGAAAGGGAGACAACTCTGATGAGACTTTTAGAGGTGGTATTCTCTTTTTGTATAAGAAAAAATATGCTGGTGGAGTTACAGTTGAAAGAACTTTGGTGATGTAATGTGGGTAAAACTTAAAAGAGAATATTTAAATAGCAGTAGTGATTATTTTGTTTGCATTACCTACATCCCGCCTAGTAACTCGCCTATCTGGCCTAAATACCCTTTTGACCCGTGCTTAACTTTAGAGAAGGATATATCTATGTTCCAGACTAAAGGAGATATCATAATTGGCGGAGATTTTAATTCCAGAACTGGAATGCTTCAAGACTATGTTACTGATAATGGAAACCACACACACTCCCCTTTACCCGATTTGCATTCTACCAATATGCCACTACATTTTCCTAAAACTCTTACTAATACAGACTCCAAAATAAATACTTTCGGCAGATCACTTATTGATCTTTGTAGAAGTATCAGTATGATTAGATCATTCTCAATGGCAGATGTCTAGGGGATATCTTGGGGAGTTTGACGTGCTTCAACTGGATTGGACATAGCACTGTTGATTATATCATTACAAAACTAACATTATTCTCCTCAATCTACACAATCCATTAACATTTCTCTCCGACCATTGTTATCTTGAATTGATAATCTCTACGGATACGCTTACAAAGTCTAAGATTAAACAACCTTTGATATGTGAATCTCGTCATCACCAAGTCAAATCACAGAACAAGGCGTATAAGTTTATATGGGATGAAACTTCCTATCCTCTGTTTCAAAGTAATCTATTGAATGATGATAAACCAGCAATTGTGTAATAACTTCATTATGCGACCTTATGCCAATGAAGCTGAGGGTGTCAGGACGGCTGTAGACAACTTCACACACATACTTAAGAGTGCTGCCCTACCTTGTCTGCGTATGAAATCATTGAAAAGAAACAAAATTCGAAAAAACAGATGGTTTGACTCCAGCTGCAAAGACATGTACACAGCTATGCAAACTGCTCTTAATAATTATCGAAAAAATCCCACTAATCGAGAACTAGCTCATACTTTCTATTATTGGAAAAAACGTTATAAAAACTAACTCATTGGAAAGAACGGCAGTTCAGAAGTAAACTTCTAAATGAAATAGAAAGTTTGTCACAAAACAATCCTCGTGAATACTGGAAGCTGATTAGACAACTGACACAAGATACATCAGATGACTCCCAAGGTGACATTGATCTTAAAACCTGGCATGCCCATTTCACTAATCTGAATGCCGACACAGTACCTAACGAGAACTTCCATCAACATATAGAATAATGTCTCAATACTGGAGAATACTCTACAAATGAATCCCTAGACGCAGCTATTTCAGTTTTGGGAATAACAAAAGCAATTAAACAGCTTAAAAACAAGAAATCTAGTGGACCGGATATGGTTCTGAACGAAATGCTAAAAGCTAGCTCTCACATTTTAATAGATCATATATCAAAACTATTTAACCTAATATTCGAGTCGGGTTGCTTCCCTCACAGTTGGCAGGCAGCATATCTTTTACCTATTTATAAAAAGGGTGGTGTGTCAGATCCCAATAACTACCGAGGAATCGCCCTCAGTAGTTGTCTCAGTAAATTATTTCTTACAGTAATAAATAATAGAATCACAAACTATCTAGAGTCTCATAATCTAATTGACAAGGCCCAACGTGGCTTTAGAGAGGATTTCCGAACTAGTGACAATTTATTTATCCTTAGGACACTGATTTCAAAATATAGATCGGCTAATAAGAAATTGTTCGTATGTTTCATTGATTTCAACAAGGCGTTCGATACAGTATGGAGGCCGGGTTTGCTGTGCAAGCTGCAGACTCATAACATTACTGGTAAGGTATTTAACATTATAGAGAGTTTATACTCCAAAATCTCATATTTTATCTAAACAAACAAAGGCATATCTGATGTTGTGGACTCGCATATCGGAGTAAAACAGGGGTGTGTGTGTAGTCCGATGCTATTCAATATATATCTTAATGATCGTCAGTACTACTTATCTGATGACGGCGTCAATGCTCCTGCTTTAAATGATGTTAGTAACCTGCATAAATTACTGAATTTCGCTCAAGATTGGAAGCTCAGGTTGAATCACACTAAAACGAAAATGATGGTGTTCGGTTCGAATTTCAAAAGCGCTCAAAAGAAATTCAAGTTTTACTATAACAACAACAGCCTTGAAATTGTGGAGCAATATACATATCTTGGCCTTACGTTCAGTTATATGGGTAGGTATAAACTTGCTGCCAGTGATGATCATGGGGAAGGAAAGCCTCATCTATACGAGGATGATACGCACCTCAACGACATAGGCACAGCACTGCTAGTGATATCTATTAAATTCCATGTCTTCCGTCTGAATCGTCGTCAGATGTCTCGGTCTCCTATATCAAGTACTATTCTTCATGACGGTGAAACTAAACTTGAACATACCAGCACTGATGTAATTGAGAAAACCGGTGCCACTGAGTGTACAGCGCAGTCCGCGACTGATACTTCTAGTATTGGTAATGCGAGTAGTGCAGGTAATCAACCATGTGGTCAAACATCCGTCACCGACTCAACCAGCATGACCAGTGGTAATATTTCTGCCGTAGGTAGTCAACTAGTCGGGGCAGCCTCAGTTTACTAATAATGCACATTCATCCACGCCTATGTGTCCTGACACCTCAGGATTTAGTCACCTCCCAGTGTACAGTATGCCACCTCCAGGGTTGGAACAGAAAGCAGATTATCCGCCCCAGTCTTCACATCTGCAAATACCTCCAATGATGAACATGTTATCAAATTCATATTCAGTGAACAGGGGTGCACCACTCATGTTTCCCTAACCTGTCTGTTCGCCATGGTTTCCACAATATCAACCATTTATGGCAAACAATGCTCTCCCTGTGATGTAAACCATGAACACTGACATCCTTGATAATGCAAATGAACTTAATAAATCTGATATTTAAAGTTCCTATTCTCTACTTCATTGTAGTATTTGTATACGTAATTCATTTTCAACTTCATCAACTTTTGAATAATTTGCAGACCACTTGATCAGTATGCATACAAACATACTTGATTTAAGTTCGGGTGGATTATAGAATTGACATGATTAAGTAGATTACATGTTTTCAACATGGAAAAACTAGTATAGATGAATTTGTATATGTAATTCTTTTCAGCCATCAAATTTTGTATCAATATTTGACTGATCCTCTAACGAATAGTTATATACTTGCTCACCTGGCTGGGGTGAATAGATATTGATATATATCAGAGACTTGTCCATATACAGTTAGATGATTACTTTACCTAACTAGATGTCAGGAATGATGCATAAAAAGTTTTTGTTCTGGAATATTCAAGGAGTAGATTCGAAGTTATCGAATATGAAATCAAAAGAACAGTTCCTTAGATGTATTAGCAATTATGATTTTACTGGTCTTTCAGAGGCTTGGCTTAGTGAAGAATCCGCAACAAAGGATTATTATATCAAATTTATTCCTGGTTTCTGTAGTGTAGGTTGTTGTAGGAAGGGAGACAACTCTGATGAGACTTTTAGAGGTGGTATTCTCTTTTTGTATAAGGAAAAATATGCTGGTGGAGTTACAGTTGAAAGAACTTTGGTGATGTAATGTGGGTAAAACTTAAAAGAGAATATTTAAATAGCAGTAGTGATTATTTTGTTTGCATTACCTACATCCCGCCTAGTAACTCGCCTATCTGGCCTAAATACCCTTTTGACCCGTGCTTAACTTTAGAGAAGGATATATCTATGTTCCAGACTAAAGGAGATATCATAATTGGCGGAGATTTTAATTCCAGAACTGGAATGCTTCAAGACTATGTTACTGATAATGGAAACCACACACACTCCCCTTTACCCGATTTGCATTCTACCAATATGCCACTACATTTTCCTAAAACTCTTACTAATACAGACTCCAAAATAAATACTTTCGGCAGATCACTTATTGATCTTTGTAGAAGTATCAGTATGATTAGATCATTCTCAATGGCAGATGTCTAGGGGATATCTTGGGGAGTTTGACGTGCTTCAACTGGATTGGACATAGCACTGTTGATTATATCATTACAAAACTAACATTATTCTCCTCAATCTACACAATCCATTAACATTTCTCTCCGACCATTGTTATCTTGAATTGATAATCTCTACGGATACGCTTACAAAGTCTAAGATTAAACAACCTTTGATATGTGAATCTCGTCATCACCAAGTCAAATCACAGAACAAGGCGTATAAGTTTATATGGGATGAAACTTCCTATCCTCTGTTTCAAAGTAATCTATTGAATGATGATAAACCAGCAATTGTGTAATAACTTCATTATGTGACCTTATGCCAATGAAGCTGAGGGTGTCAGGACGGCTGTAGACAACTTCACGCACATACTTAAGAGTGCTGCCCTACCTTGTCTGCGTATGAAATCATTGAAAAGAAACAAAATTCGAAAAAACAGATGGTTTGACTCCAGCTGCAAAGACATGTACACAGCTATGCAAACTGCTCTTAATAATTATCGAAAAAATCCCACTAATCGAGAACTAGCTCATACTTTCTATTATTGGAAAAAACGTTATAAAAACTAACTCATTGGAAAGAACGGCAGTTCAGAAGTAAACTTCTAAATGAAATAGAAAGTTTGTCACAAAACAATCCTCGTGAATACTGGAAGCTGATTAGACAACTGACACAAGATACATCAGATGACTCCCAAGGTGACATTGATCTTAAAACCTGGCATGCCCATTTCACTAATCTGAATGCCGACACAGTACCTAACGAGAACTTCCATCAACATATAGAATAATGTCTCAATACTGGAGAATACTCTACAAATGAATCCCTAGACGCAGCTATTTCAGTTTTGGGAATAACAAAAGCAATTAAACAGCTTAAAAACAAGAAATCTAGTGGACCGGATATGGTTCTGAACGAAATGCTAAAAGCTAGCTCTCACATTTTAATAGATCATATATCAAAACTATTTAACCTAATATTCGAGTCGGGTTGCTTCCCTCACAGTTGGCAGGCAGCATATCTTTTACCTATTTATAAAAAGGTTGGTGTGTCAGATCCCAATAACTACCGAGGAATCGCCCTCAGTAGTTGTCTCAGTAAATTATTTCTTACAGTAATAAATAATAGAATCACAAACTATCTAGAGTCTCATAATCTAATTGACAAGGCCCAACGTGGCTTTAGAGAGGATTTCCGAACTAGTGACAATTTATTTATCCTTAGGACACTGATTCAAAATATAGATCGGCTAATAAGAAATTTTTCGTATGTTTCATTGATTTCAACAAGGCGTTCGATACAGTATGGAGGCCGGGTTTGCTGTGCAAGCTGCAGACTCATAACATTACTGGTAAGGTATTTAACATTATAGAGAGTTTATACTCCAAAATCTCATATTTTATCTAAACAAACAAAGGCATATCTGATGTTGTGGATGTTGTAGTCCGATGCTATTCAATATATATCTTAATGATCGTCAGTACTACTTATCTGATGACGGCGTCAATGCTCCTGCTTTAAATGATGTTAGTAACCTGCATAAATTACTGAATTTCGCTCAAGATTGGAAGCTCAGGTTGAATCACACTAAAACGAAAATGATGGTGTTCGGTTCGAATTTCAAAAGCGCTCAAAAGAAATTCAAGTTTTACTATAACAACAACAGCCTTGAAATTGTGGAGCAATATACATATCTTGGCCTTACGTTCAGTTATATGGGTAGATATAAACTTGCTGCCATGAATCTTAAAACTAAATCATTGCGTGCTTGGTACCAAATTAAGCATAGTCTGTTCAAGACAGATGATGTTCCAATTGAAGTCCTCCTTAGGCTATACCAGTCGGTAGTCAAACCAACTATGCTCTATGCAGCTGAAGTTTGGAGTATGGACCCACTATACCCTAAGCACGCCAACATCTTTAATAATTGGCAGAACTCACCATGTACATGTAACTTAGCCACAATCAAGCTATGTAAATCGATGCTAGAGGTTCCTAGAAAAAGTACAAATATAGGACCACTGGCTGAGTTAGGGGTTTACCCATCTTCAATTGATGCAATCATTGCTACATTAAAGTTCTGGGTTAGGCTTGCTAACATGGAAAAATCCAAGCTAGTCTATCAAGCTTTTCTTGCCGACCTTAATCTACCTAACAAAACAGCATCTTTGGCATCGTTTGCTAACAAAACATTATCCACTTTGGCCTCTAGACCCGATTTTACTAATCAGCCAAATTTCGCTATTCCAGAGGTTCAAGAGATGTTGACATCTGCCTTCGATGTATATTTTCGTAGTATTACTACACCAACTGATGCGAAGTTACGAACTTACAGCAAAATTAAGTCAAAAATTGAGTTCTCTCCATACCTGCAACTTATGAAATAACGCAGTTTACGCAAGCAATTAACGTACCTGAGACTGAGTACTCACTATCTTGAAATTGAAGTGGGTGGATACAAAAATAAAAATAAATCTAATTCTGTTACTGAAAGACTATGCAACGTTTGTAATTCAGGCCTTGTTGAAGATGAGAACCATTTTCTTCTTGTATGTCCTTTATATACTCAAGAACGAACGAAGTTTTTTCAAAGTATTAATACTCCGGTTGTTCCGACCTCCGAATTATTTCAATTCATTCTTGATCCAAATAGCACTTTTATGGCTCTTCGTGTTTGCAAATATATATCTACATGTTTTGAGTTGCGTAAAAGAAAAATACTGACGGCAAAGTAATTGGCATTCTCTTTTTAATTACAGGAAACACTGTTATAGCTAATAACGGAGACTGTCTATATCATATATACGTCTACCTACCTATATGATGCAAATGTGTTAATGTTAAAATTTTAATGTCATTTTGTTTATTGTTTTGTACACTGTCCTTAATGGACGTAAAGTGCAAATAAATTGAATTGAATTGAATTGAATATTGCCACGAAAAAATATCTGAAACCATGGGAAGCAAGTACGGTGGCCCATCAGGGCCATTGTCGTTTTCTTTCGATTTCCCATGTTTTTCTTCTATTTCGGAAGAAACCAACTTAATTTTTCTAGGTTTTCTTTGTATTTTCCGAGAAATCAATTGAATTTGTAGCGAATTCATAGCAATAGTATGCGAATTTTTCGTGTTCAAGGACGTAAAAACAGAGAAAAGTCGAAGAAAAACCGACGAAATTCTTGAAAAACACCAAATATAATTTCCTCCGTGGATACAATATTTCCTCCCCGGATATAGTATTTCCTCCGCGGATATAATCATTTCCTGCGCGGAGGAAATCCACGTGACTTGAGTACCGGTACTAGGAAGACGGCAAATGCATTAGTATTTTTAAGGCCGAGAAGTGAGGCTGATGCGGAGGTTACGTCACGATGATGTCACTATGACGTCACATCCGGTCACGTGAAATCCGGTGACATCCGAGTCACTTCCTGTGACGTCACCTTCGGTCACGTGACGACCCAGCAAGAGTTATGTGTCCCTACATAAGTTCACAGTGACTTCCAATGTTAATCTCACGCTTGTATTCATCTCGATCTGTAAAACATGATGGGAGGGGTCTCGAGGCGATGCGCTGACTTTTTTGAAAAGTGCTGATGACGTATGCGCAGTAGGCAGGCGGATCGGGGTGGACGTTTTGGGGATTAGGTGGACCCATAGTGGTCCGATTGGGTTACGTGAGGTGTCAATTTGAAGCATTCGTGGGGAACGTCAACTAGATGGGTATGGGGTGGAAATACCGTCAAAAAGGGTATTTGAATGGACGTTTGGAGATAGAGGTGGACCAATAGTGGTCCGATTAGGCTGTGGAAGGTGTCATCGTGAATCTCATGTGGTGGAACATCCAACTGGACTAGCGTGTCATCCGTTTTCAACATTCGGCGCATGCGCAGACAGGGAATTGTGGGGATAGGGCACTGGAAGAGACGTTTTGGGGACGAGGTGGACCCATCATGGCGCGAATGGGTTGGATAGCGTATCAGTTTGACGCTCTCATGAGATAGCGTCCAACTGGACTGCAGATTGGGTTAGTGGTTGTATGTTTTCTCCGGAAGTAAAACGCAGAATACGTAAACCCCCACGTGCGGAAAAGACGGACTTTATATGGTAGAGATAAGCTAGCAGCTATAGTTAGTAGACAAGGGCAGCGTCGCTCAGGTGCGCCAATGAGACAAGGCTACACTTATACACTAACCTATGGGGGCGACTCCTGGGCACTGGAGTGTATCCCGAACTCATGATCTCAGGCATACTGGGGATGTGGGTTGCTCTACCATGGTAGAGTTACCTCCCCCTAGTGGGTAAGAAAGTGTATGCGTGAGTGAGTGAGTGAGTGAGTGAGTAAGTGAGGCGTGTCCAAAGCCCGTGAGGCGTGCTCAACGCCCGTGTTAACGCATGGACGCACTAACCATGATGAGTGAGTGCGGGAGGGAGTTAGTGAGAGTGAGTGAAAATGAGTGAGTGGTCATGTAAGGTCGTTTGTACACCATTAGCCTCAGTCTTACGCCAGGTCCGCATCCAACGAAATGGACGCGAACTTTACTTCATTACACCAGGTCCAGAGATGTCTGTCGCCTCTTCATACGGAGCTCCCCAAACCCTTCGCTATGACCTTAAACCCTACGCGGAACAATTTTCGCTCAAGGGTTAAGTTTCGTTACAGAGGGTTAGCGGAGGGTGTTTGTGCGTCGCACGCCGCCGTCCGCGGGCTTTCCCACGCGCATGACCTTCACCGTATCGGAAGGTCACAAGCAATAGGCGGATGACCTTGACCTTTCGATATGTGAGG
Source organism: Hanleya hanleyi (assembly GCA_036873755.1). Lineage (NCBI taxonomy): Eukaryota > Metazoa > Mollusca > Polyplacophora > Lepidopleurida > Hanleyidae > Hanleya > Hanleya hanleyi. The sequence continues at coordinate 197,767 of JAVTVY010052831.1, read as the reverse complement.
ACCCCGTGACCTTTGCCTTGAACAACGACATCGACTTTGACATTGATCGTGAAATTATTATAGTCATTCCGAATAGCTATGCTATTTTATTTAAATTCGAGGTCAAGGCCAAGGTCAAGGACATAGGTTAACTGAGATGTCATGAGTTCATCACATATCAAAAGACAGTGACCTCTGACCCAATTTACTATTTTAAATAAATTAGTACATTTATTCAATTTTTCCCAACCACCATAAATAGGTCATGGTCAAGGTTAATCTCAAATCTGCTCGCGGATTCGTGATTAGTGACCTAGACAATACTTATATGCCAATTTCCAAGTCAATCGGTGGAGGTGTAATTTTCACCTCCAGAAACCCTTGGCTGAAATTTGGGATCGAAACTGAAGTTTCGAGAATTTGATTCAAACTTCGTTCTAAACTATTATCGGGGTCGCTGATCACGAATCCGAGATCAGAATTGACCTTGACCTTTTGATATAGCATGACCTCGTGACCTGTGCCTTGACCTATGACCTCGACATCGACATATCTAAAGGTCAATGTCAGCCGCTTATATCTTGTGACCTTCCGGCAAGGTGAAAGTCATACCCAAATGTTAGATATTTCGAGGTCAATGTCAATTCTGACGGCGGATTCGTAATCAGTGACCCCGAAAATACTTATATACCGATTTTCAAGTCAATCGTTGAAGATGTAACTTTGACCTCCAGAAACGCCCTTGGCTGAAATTTGCGGTCGAAACTGAAGTTTCGAGGATTTCATCCAAACTTCGTTCTAAAGTATTACCGAGGCCACTGATCACGAATCCGCGGTCAGAAATGACTTTGAACTAGACCTTGATCTCGAAAGAGAGTATCGAACATTTGGGTATGACTTTCACCTTGTCGGAAGGTCACAAGATATAGGCGAACGATCTTGGCCTTTTGATACAAAATGACCCCCTGACCTGTGCGATGACTTATGACCTCGACGTTGACCTCTGACCTTGGGTACCCCGACGGCACCCCCTTGGCTGAAATTTAGGGTGGAAACTGAAGTTTCGAGGATTTCTTCCAAACTTCGTTTTAAAGTATTATCGGGGTCACTGATCACGAACCCGCGGTCAGAATTGACCTTGACTTGGACCTTGACTTCGAAATGGAATATCGAAAATTTGGGTATGACTTTCACCTTGTCGGAAGGTCATAAGATATAGGCGAACGACCTTGACCTTTCGATACAGGATGACCCCGTGACCTGTGCGTTGACTTATGACCTCGACATTGACCTTCCATACATTGATGAAACTGGAGCATATGAATCTCTATTTGTAGAACTGGAGCATTGCTCTAACAAATACCTTGTAGGACTATTCTACCGCCCTCCAAACAAGAACGTTTCTCATTTCAATGATTGTCTACTTCCCATACTGCAAAAAATACATAAAGAGAACAAAAGATGTGTGCTCATGGGAGACTACAACATTGATTTGTTCAAGACAGAGTATCACGGCCCCTCAAAAGTTTTCTTGGAACTGATGAAATCCCATTATATTTTCCCACAAATAACCAAACCCACCCGTGTCCGATTCGAACTGCTACTCTGATTGATAATATCTTCATCAATTTTCATGAAAATAATTTACTTTCAGGCATATTCCTGACTCATATATCTGACCACTTTCCCATCTTCCATATACTGCAAACCTTGTCTAAGAACACAAGATCTGCTGTAACATTTTCCCATCGTAAAATCACTCCATCTCAAAAAGAATGTTTCATAGACAGAATCCGGAACACGGACTGGAGTGAAATCAGCGACTAAGAAAATGACGCCGATAAAGCCTTAACCACCTTCATGGAGAAGTTCAATCCAATATACAACGAGTGTTTTCCTATCGTAAGCTTTGAAGCACCTAAACAAAAACTCATTAAACCTTGGACTACTTATGCAATTCTGAATTCAATTTATGAGAAAAACCGGTTGTATCGCAAGCAGTTAATATACCCGTGTGAGAACACACGCACTAGCTATAGAAATTACAGAAACAAGCTAAATCATATCATTCGACTAGCCCGAAAAAATTATTTTGAATCCCAATTCAATGAAAATAACCAGGATATTAGAGGGAAATGGAAAATAATGAATCAATTAATGAGCCGCAAGAAATCTAAAATCTCCCTCAATCATTCGTTATAAATGGAAATGAAACCAGTGACAAAGATGAAATTTCTCTAAAGTTCAACGAATACTTCAGCAACATTGCATCGAAATTAGATTCACTTATCCCTAACACAACTGGAAAATTTTCCGACTATCTAGGTTCGCCTATACCAGACAATTTCAGGTTCTCGAATGTGCAGCCCAGCGATGTAAAATCTACTATTATGAACATGAAATCAACTGCGGCAGGAGTAGACGGTATCCGTATGTCTGTAGTTAAACTAATATCCGATGCTATCTGTATCCCACTTTCACATATTATCAATTTGTCTTTCTCGTATGGCACTGTACCAAATTCTCTAAAATTTGCCAAAGTTACCTCTGTCCACAAATCTGGTGATACCAGCTACCTAGAAAACTACAGACCTATATCAGTCCTTCCGTGCTTCAGTAAAATTCTTGAGAAAACTGCCACTAACATGATCTCGGGCTTCCTTGATACCAACAATATTATTTCCCCCAATCAATATGGTTTCAGGGCGAATCATTCCACTTCACTGGCAGCCATTGACCTATATGATAAACTAATTACTGCGAGGGAAGCCAAAAATTTCAGTATCGTAACATTTCTAGATTTGTCAAAGGCTTTTGATACCGTTAACCACAAGATCCTACTTTCTAAGTTGAATCATTATGGATTTCGTGGTATTTCAAACCAGTGGTTTAGAAGTTACCTTTCCAACAGGCTGCAGATAGTACAAATTGAAAATACACTATCGCCACCGGAACAAATTACATGCGGTGTGCCGCAAGGATCAATTATTGGCCCTCTTCTCTTTCTGTTATATATTAACGACATCACGAATATAAACAAAATCTTGCAAATAATTCTCTTCGCAGACGACACAAGTGTTGTGTACTCTGATAAGAACATCTCTAATGTTTTCGATACTATGGGCAGGGGACTAGACGAGATTTATAATTGGCTGTCTCCTAATCGGTTGTCACTGAATATCAAGAAAACAAAGTATATGTTAATTAAACCCAGCACGAAAATGCCTTCCGGAAATTTACCTTCACTGTTCATATCAGGAATCGAGATTGATATGGTTCAAAAATTTAAATTTTTAGGTATCATATTCAACAGCACTTCAAATTGGACTGCTCATATTAATTATATCTGCAGCAAAGTGTCACGTAATATTGGCATTGTTAATCACATCAAGAATTCTATAAATAAAAAATCATTATATATTTTATACTACTCGCTGATCTTTCCATACTTGTCATATGGAATTACCTTGTGGGGTAACTTATCCAACTCATTTGTACCCTCTATCTATCCTTCAGAAACGTGCCTTGCGTATTATAACTTTTTAAAAAAAACGTGACCACACGGAGCCATTGTTCCGGAAATTAGAAATATTAACCCTTTCTCAGCTTAACCAGTACTGCCTTCTTCGACACGAGAATGGAACAAAATACCCCCGTACCTAAAGACCATAAACTCATGTTCACTTTTTTTCCAAACCCTGGACAAACCAGTGGGCATTTATTGCACCATAGTCACGATTTTACACTCCCTCTACATCCTCACGTGACAGAGGTATCGGGTTTCTATTGACATTGGCTAAATTATAACATGTTACAATTTGGGCGAAAGTCCATCGAATATGTGATGACAAAAATCAAAGCAAAATAGCAAATAACGAACTGTATATTTTAATCATTTTCGATGAAAGCCAGGGCTCCCCACTTTTTACCAAACAGCTCAACTGTGTTATTTTTAGTGGCGATAATTTTCTCGATATTTTTTGTTTTTAGAATTGACCTTTTTGCGGCCACCCAACTTGGCTTTCCAGAGGCTCGTCTGCGACTATAAATACTATATTTTATCAGCAAGATTATTTGGCCTAGGAGAACTGACTCTCGATCTGTGATTCCGAAAATGACTTCAGTGAGTGTCAGTTTATCGCATTTCAAATTTAGACTTGTCCCCCACTTGATGAAATTATCCCACACAAGTTTGACGAAGTGGCATTTCCAAAACAAGTGAATGATTGTTTCTTTTTCATTCTCACAGAATGAGCAATTTGCTGATTGTAATTTCCCCCATTTTTCCAATTGATTATTTGTGACTAAGATTCTATGGACAATTTGAAATTGAAAATATTGTAGTTGTGTTGCTGTTGTCGTTTTCCACACCAATTGGTAAGTTTTGTGCCAGTCAATTTTTTGGCGTTCTCCTTCCCTTTCTAAGTCGTTCTGCCATTTCATCTGGGCGTTAAATGGGGTTATTTTAATGTCACTTAGAAGAAGTTTGTAAACAAATTTAGAGCAGTTTTGACTGATAAGTTTAGTCTTGATTTTATGGTTTTCTGTCTCTCTCAGCTTTTTCAGTTGCTTGCCCGATCCGTCATGTACCAAAGAAAGATGTAATTTAACGTTACTAACAATTGCAAAATGTAAGAGAAAGTTATTTGTTTGTATACTGTACCTTGCTTTGAACGCGTTAAACGAGAGAAATGTATTATCTGTAGAAATTAAATCATTTACATATTTTGCACCATGCACGTGCCATTTCCTTATTTCCTGCCAATCTTCGCGGCGAGCAAAATCATAGACTAAGAAGTTACACACATTTTTTTCTTTAAATTCCCCTCCTATACAAATACGCCATGAAAGAAGAACTTCCTTCCAAAAACGGTTTTTGTACCCCGTTATATATTCAGTCAGGGCAAGTGGACTTAAATCCCAGATATTGATACCAATTGGGTGAAAAATAACCTCTAATAATGTTTCGTAGAACCCAGTGAACTCCCATGACCTCTTTATCCATTTTGTTTTTAGGTATGCTGCAATGGATGGAATGTTGGGTAGATCTAACCCACCTTCGTCTTTCTCGCATATAATTGTTCTACGTTTTATTTTATCAGGACCCCCATTCCAGATGAAATTGCAAAACGCTCTTTCTATTTCTTCAAAAAAGTGATCAGATGGGTTGGGTAAAACACTGAATAAGTGGATAAGAATTGGTAGAACTAGCGTTTTGATAATCGTCACCTTCCCTATTGGTGTGAGAGAACGTTTGAACCAACTCCCAAGCAATTTTTTGACACTTCGTAATTTCTCTGTGTAATTCATATCAATCATATCATTTAAATTAGTACTGAACCAGATTCCTAGAAGTTTAAATCATCCCGGGTCCCAATTTATCCGGAAGTGAGGACAGAGTTTAACTTGACTTCCTTTTTTACTCCCAATCCATATGATTTGCGATTTTCCTGCGTTCAGTCGTAGACCGGAGCACTCTGCGAAGTCATTTAAAATACCCATAGCTCTTGCCAAAGATTCCTCTGACCCATCTTGTAGCAATGTTGTATCATCTGCATATTGAAGTACTTTTATTTCTTAATTTTTAACGCAAATGCCCTTAATATGTTCATCGTTTTTTATTTTAATAGCCAAAATCTCTGCAGCCAATATAAATAAATACGGAGACAGCGGGTCCCCCTGCCTACAGCCCCTTTCTATAGTGAAATACTCCGATAGATACCCATTATTAGTTACACAGCTTTTTGGATTTGTTTGAAAGATCTCCACCCATTTGATGACACTTGTTCCGAAGTTAAAAGATCCCAGAGTCCTTATAATAAAATTCCAGTCTAGGCTATCAAAGGCCTTTTCAAAATCAATAAGAAATAGGAGGCCAGGAATATTATTCTCTTCTGTAAAGGTCATTACGTCGTAAATAAGTCTAGTTATTTCACCTATGAATCTCCCTTTCATAAAACCCTTTTGTGTTTCGCTTATTATGGAGTCGAGAACTTTTCTGATTCTGTTGGCAATTGCCAAGGAACAAATTTTGAGGTCAACATTTAGTAACGTTATCGGCCTCCAATTACTTACGAGTTTTCTATCTTTACCTGCTTTAGGTATACAAGTGATAATACCTTGCTGTTGGAAAGTAGAGAGTGATCCGGTTTCAAAAGCATAGTTTAATGATCTGAATAGAAAAGGGCCGATATCATCCCAAAATGTTCGATAAAACTCGGCAGATAGACCATCTGAGCTAGGCGATTTCCCTGATTTCATATGGTCTAGTGCCTCTTTACACTCTTCAATAGTTAATAAACCCTCACAAGAGATTTTCCTCTTCTGAGAGTTTGACATTGTGCATCATAAAACCTTCTCTCTTTGAAGTGTCTAAGTTAGAGTTCTTTGAGAACAGGCTTGTATAGTATAGTTTTACTTCCGATAGAATATCTGCTATATCTGTGGTGTATGTCCCATCTTTTCTTTGTACTTCTGAAAAAGTTTTGAGTGTTTGATTTCTTTTTTCAAGTTGACAAAAATACGCTGAACTCTTTTCGCCGTTTTCATACCAATTTGCCTTGGATCTAATCATATGTCCCTCAATTTTTTTATACCTTAGTGTCTCAAGTTCTGATTTAGCATGATCAATTGAATCTTTAAGTCTCCCTGCTTCGTTTTGTCCATGCACGTTTCCACTAATATCTTTCTCTAGTTTTAATATATCCTGTTCTAAATTCTTTTCCGCAATTATACTCTCTTTGTGTTTCCTAACAGAAAAGCTAATAGAGACAGTTCTTATTTTTACCTTTAAGAATTCAAAAAAAGCTTGGTCGTCCAGTGTTAATGAAACAGATGAATAGTCAGAAATATTCCCGGAAGAAAAGCATTCCTGAACTGCCTCTTGAATTGTACTTTTTATCGCTTGAGCATAATCTGTGTTCGTTAATAATTGCGAGTTAAATTTCCAATACCCCTTTCCCCTTGTTATATTTTGAAAGTCGCATTTCAATGTAACAACGGTGTGGTCAGACCTGTAAGCAATTCCAATATCTGGATTTGCTTTCAGGGCTGCCATATCCTCGGACACCAAAAATTAGTCCAGTCTACTTTGTTTTATTCCAGTTGCAGACCTCTGGCGCCAAGTAAATCTTCTAGTGTCTGGATTATGATCCCTCCAAATATCTAACAGATTTAGATTATTCTTTTCTTCTAAAACTACCAGTCTCGATTTTGGATTATTCAAATTAAAGTAATTGTCAGTGTCTCTATTAGGGTCTTGGACAAGATTCCAGTCTCCACAGATTAATATGCTTGCATTTTCGAACAATTTTATTTCCTTAAATAGGTTGGTATAAAAAGCAGGATGATCTTTATTTGGGCCATAAACATTTACCAATGTTAGTCCTGTGTCTTCAATAGTGATGTCTAAGATAATGTATCTCCCCTCTGTATCTGTTTTTGTTCTATGAAGGTTAAATCCCACGTTGTCCTTAAAAAATATTGCCACCCCGGCCGTATTTGTCGTTCTATGGCTGTAGACAGGGCGATTCCCATATCCCCACTCTCCCTCCCACTTCTCTTCAGTTTGACAAGAGCTATGGATTTCTTGCAGACACAAAACTGAGCAGTGTTTTTTCCTAAGCCAATGAAATACATCTTGGCGCTTATGTTGATCTGAGTGCAGGCCTCTGACATTCATCGAAAGTATTGTTACACCGTCAGCACGTGAACAAAAAACAAGAATACCGGTGTATATTTCCTTTTCTACCCAACAGAAAATAATTACAATAAAAACCCCGTAGACTCTACAAAAACCTTCTTTTAGATAATATTTAGGCAGTGATATTGTTGGTGACCAGGGTTTGACTAACTCTTCATTAACTATGAAGAGTGAAAAAAATAGGTTTAGAAAATACTAGGTGGAGTTCATGGTCAATAGATACTCCCGTGCTTTTCTATATTGCAACAATGAAGGATGGATGCACGTATAATACCGCACCCCCTCGTCCTATATCTGGGTTAGAATATACATGTATATTTCTTCGTTCAGTAATGTACATTCGCAGATATACTACCATCATACATAACGTATAGTAACGGATAAAATTCTTTACATAAAACGTCTAGATCCGTACTACTATTATTCCTACGAAGTAGGCTACAGATCGCAAATTGTCCGGTAATGAGTCAGTCAGTCAGTCAGTCAGTCCATCCGAATCCTTTCGTCGGCAAATTAAGGAGAACCGTTGACATCAGAACCTTGATTTTTGGCATGAACGTGCATTAGGGCATTGTTACGAGTAAGTTCTGAGTTGACCGAATTCTGATTAAAATTTGATTTATAATTATTTTTTTTATTATTTATTGATGGCTCAGCGAGTACACTGTCATGCCCATCGGGAAGCCTTGGCTGTATGTTTCACTGTATATATAACACAGTACAAAACGTGATGGGATAATGAAATAGGAAATGCTAATTTTTCATCATTTGTTAATGCATTTATCTGCACTGCTATTACCAGGCAACTTGCCATTCTTAATACACACAATTCAGTATATTGTTATAGATATATGTAAACTGTGGCCTTTAACGTGTATCCTATTTCACATCCAAACATTTCATCACAGACCAAATCATGCAGGCTTCAAATTTAGGTCAAATTGCCACTGATGATGAAATATCCTACATCAACCAATTAAGTCAGCCTGAAGCAATAACCCAGCAGAACATAGAAAGATCTGGTATCATCCTTCAGATTAGCCTGTGAGCAACAATGATAAACTTTACTGAGGGTGAAACAAAGCTGTCCTGCAAGCCACCCAAGGAATTTATCAGCTTGTGTTGGGACATTTTGTTGGTATCATGTAAGTTGTTTAGTAGTTTACTCATTCAAATCTTCATACCATATTTTCTGTTACTCAACAGACAAATTTCTTTACTGGTTTTAATTGTTTAAGTTTTACTGGGTTTCAACTGCTAGAGATAGTAACATAGTACTGATACTGTAGAAATGGGTAGTGTGAATTTAATTATTCCATGTTTAGTACAATTTGTTCACATGAATGGTGGAATGTCTGGACTCTCAAATGAAAGCATGTTAGGTTTGAGGAACAAAACATAGTTGCAATTAAGATATAACCAAAGAAATTTCATGACAATTATTGAATCTAAGTAGGCCCCTACCTAACAAAATTAGCTTAATAAAAAAGGCCTTCCTGACGTAAATCGTTTTCTTTTGAGAGAGAATGGTATTTGCTGGGTTAAGAATTTCCTGTATGAAGATAGGTTGTTCAAGGAGGCTTTGTTTTGCCGCTGTTGTGTGCATTAAGGGTATGGAAACATGATATATGCACCCAGAGCCCTGATCTACAGCTGTATAAAACTCAACATCTGGCATTGACGGCATGTTTAAAGGGTCTTAATTTATTTTCTTTGGGTAGAATTTAACTAGATAAAGTAACTTTGATTGTACTTCTTGAATATTGACTATATATCACACTGGGATATAATTTAAACAAAAACATTACATGTGTAATTATGTCTAAATTTTTCTTGTCATTTCAAATTTTGATTCCTTGATTAAGGGATACAGAATCACTGCCACGGAGTGTGTTGGTGTGTCACAGAATCACTGCCACAGAGTGTGTTGGTGTGTCACAGATTCACATCAGCACAGTAACTGGTAAACTATTCATTCAATCCCATCAATTTTAATCTTCAACAAAATATTCAATACTAGTTGTTTTAATCGAAAATTTCTGGTGATTTTTGATGAAAATCAATTGTGATTCTGACTTGGTATGCATGTGCCCATCTTAATATAGGCAGGATTTCAACTTGGGGGGGGGGATTGCCAAGAGCTCAGTGCCTTTCCTAATGCCTACCTTACTTCGTAGGTCCTGTGACGCAGTCACACTGCCATGTGTATTAATAATAATGTATAAAAATGTGGACTTGGATCAAGCCTGCATATACCTAATGATCTACCCCATTTACACAGTATATTGTAGCTTGATACATGTATGCGTGCACAAGTAAGCAAACCGATAATAAAACCGAATAATGGAACAGGGATTTCGAATACAATAGCAAAAGGAAAAACTGTTGCCTTGTGACAATTAAACTTTGAAGTACAATATAAACACCTCAACAAAAGTAAGTTCCCCCTTAAACATTGGTTAATATTTTCTAAGATATTTATACGATTGTAACGAGATTTCTCACAGAGCATTAGTTTGACCAGTGCAACAATCAGTGAAAATTATTACCATGTAGGTGGTGCTATGCCTGAATGAACATGAATTCAATGCAAGACGGTCGCATTTCAAAAATTGCAAAACAGATTATCAAAGACAGATTTTATTCAAACACGAACAAATCCTAACAGGTAGAGCAAAGACAGTGCTATCCAATCATACAGTTTGACTAGAGCAACAATCGGTGAAAAAGATTGCCCTGTAGGTGATGCTATGCCTGAATGAGCATGCATTGAATGTAAGACAGCAGCATTTTCATAAATTTCAAAACAGATTATCGAAGACAGATTTTATTCAGCAACGAACAAATCCTAACCGGTAGAGCAAAGACAGTGCTATACAATAACACGGTTTGACCAAAGCAGCAATCAGTGAATATGATTACCCTGTAGGTGGTGGTATGCCTTAACCCTGTCAGGCCTGGAAGGCCATTATGGCCCTCTCCTACCAAACTTTCTCTCCTATCTCCGGAGCGACAACAAAATGAAAGCAGACTTTTTAGTTTGTCATATTGGGGTCAGTTTGGACATATTTGCATACCTCCCGAACAGAGGATCATGGGTAAATCCAAGATGGCGGCCATGTGATGTACCAAAAAAGTGATATTTTCATCATTTTTCTTCAAATGTTCTGCTTTTCCTCGCGGAAAAGTTGGTGAAAATGGTTTTATTTCGCATCGGACTATTATTTACTAATTTATCATGCAGTTTTTGTAAAGAATACACATAAATAAAAAATTCGAAAAATCTGACCAAAAAAATCGACCAAAAATGTCTTTTTGAAAATGACGTCACTGTGACGTCATCAAATGTTTGCATCATGTTCTGGTAGAGCGTGACCCAAGGGTGTATTGTGGTAAGTTTCAGCATCCAATCTCCAGAGGTAAGAAAACTATTGGGGGGGGGGGGGGAATACGGTAGCGTCCTAGACCTGGACAGGTCCCAAATGTCCCAGTGATTTACTCATGGTCCTCTGTTCTGGGGGTATGCAAGTACGTTCAAAATGACCCAAATATGACCAACTAAAAAGTCTGCTTTCATTTTGTTGTCGCTCCGGAGATAGGAGAGAAAGTTTGGTAGGAGAGGGCCATAATGGCCCTCCAGGCCTGACAGGGTTAAGGCAAAGCACCACCAACACGGTAATCATATTCACCGATTGCTGCTTTGGTCAAACAGTGTGATTGGATAGGACTGTCTTTGCTTTAGCGGGTAGGATTTGTTCATTATTGAATAAGATCTGTCTTTAATGATCTGTTTTGCAATTTATGGAAATGCTACCGACTTGCATTCAATGCATGCTCATTCAGGCATAGCACCACGTACAGGGTAATCTTTTTCATCGATTGTTGCTCTGGTCAAATCGTGTGATTGGATATCACTGTTTTTGCTCTACCGGTTAGGATTTGTTCGTTACTGAATAAAATCTGTCTTTAATAATCTGTTTTGAAATTCATGGAAATGCTACTGTCTTACATTCAATGCATGCTCATTCAGGCATAGCACCACGTACAGGGCAATCTTTTCTCTCGATTGTTGCTCTAGTCAAACTGTGTGATTGGATATCACTGTCTTTGCTCTACCTGTTAGGATTTGTTCGTGATTGAATAAAATCTGTCTTTGATAACCTGTTTTGCAATTTTTGAAATGCGACCGTCTTGCATTGAATTCATGTTCATTCAGGCAAAGCACCACCTACATGGTAATCATTTTCACTGATTGTTGCACTGGTCAAACTAATGCTCTGTGAGAAATCTCGTTACAATCGCATAAATATCTTAGAAAATATTAACCAATGTTTAGAGGGGAACTTACTTTTGTTGAGGTGTTTATATCACCCGTACAGATATACACACTCAAGATACATGTATACAAGGGGAAATGAATAAAGACACACTTCAAGGGGAAATGAATAAATACTTGTACACACTACAAGGGGAAATGAATAAATATATACTGCTCAAGCTAGTCCCAGCAGTGACTTTATACATACAACAAGAGCCGTAAGCTCACATATTCCCGCCAAATTCTCCCCAGTCAAACGAGATAGAACAAGAAAACCACTACCAATTTTTTCTTGTTTGTTTTGCCCAACGTAAAAATAAGGGAAAATAGAATCTAAACGGTGAATACGTAAATACAATCTGACATTGACAAATGCGTCAAGGTCAGTCATCTTCAACTTACTTCTGGACAACCCTTCAAGACATATCATAATAAACGGTGAAATGACCACACACACACGCACAGCAATTCTGTATCCCTCGTGATCGGGGTCCGACGGGGGATAAAAAGTCGTTCTTTACAATTGCAAAGGACCTGGAGCAAGCCTGCCTCCTTTAAACAGCATATGGATATACCATACGTAATTGGTAGGCGAAAAAACATTCCCAGTGTAACACGAGCATCAACACCCATTAGAGCCAATTAGCGTTAAATGAAGGACTGGACATTAGTAGACCTGGTGTGAAAATGGGGTTGTCTGGGCACGCAAAAAAAGTATTGCTATCGAAAAGTAAATGTGGAAGAAAATGATTTGCTTTCTGACAATCGCGAGTCGACGTAATCCATTTAAAAATATTTATCCGTACCAAAAATATATACATTCACAGATATATAAAAGTCATTTGCAACAGGTAATGTATGCCTTAGTAGAATATTCTAGACGCAATCATCTGAAACAGGTAATGTATGGCATAGTAGAATCCACTACAGAGGCAATCATTTGAAACAGGTAATGTATGGCATAGTAGAATCCACTACAGAGGCAATCATTTGAAACAGGTAATGTATGGCATAGCAGAATCTACTACAGAAGCAATCCTCTGAAATAGCAGAATCTATTATACAAGAAAACAAGTATATCTATATGTACAACCAAGTTTGCTCAATTGTATACTGTAAACGTATCAAGTATTCATCATGCTCATACATGTAGCTACATGATAGCATGTACATGCTGAAGGAAACTATAGTATGGGACCTCAGATCATGGTATGCTGGATAGTAATATTTTAGATATGTGTTTTCTTCGACAAAGTAATGTATGCTTCCACTCAATATCTTTCATAGTGTGAGAAAAACAATATATATATTATTCCGTAGGGAAAATTCACCCACCAGTGTAAACAGTACACATTCAGGAGTTGATTGTCCCGGAATACCACCAGTGTAAACAGTACACATTCAGGAGTTGATTGTCCCGGAATACCACCAGTGTAAACAGTACACATTCAGGAGTTGATTGTCCCGGAATACCTTTCATGAGAATGATTATGGTTTTATCTTGCATTCAGAGTAAAGTAGAAAGAAGAAATATCAGAGTAACGACATCCGACGATGAAAATGGTATTTAACGTCACGCTCAACAGCATTTTTGGTCATACAGCGACGACACAACTAACCACGACATGACCGGATGGGCAAGTGTGGCTATCCATGTACAGCCAACATGAGCCACGAATATTTACTACCATTCCTCTGTAAACAATATTGTTTTGTTTAAATATCCTTAAATTATGATTGGCATAATAGTTAGTATAATTATGTTACATTGTCGTCAGTTAGATATGTAGTTTCTATTAATGTGTTCAGTAGTTTGACTGTCTAGTAGTCGTGTAGGTAATCAATGCCTTGTCGACGTTCTCCGGTACGGTGCATGTTGGGGCCTCCTCTGCCTCTGTAGTTCGCACTTGCGCCTCTGCCACGCCTTGTGGAGGAACTGCCATTTCGTTGGTCGCTTGTATTTATCAATCTCTGCAAGTCAGATTCACACTGAATTCGATGAATTTTGTCATCTCTCGTCTTTGCCAAGATTTTCCCGTTCGTGGACCAGGCCGACTCCACATTTGAGAGTGAGGATGCTTTCATCAACAGAGCCTGGTTCTTCCTCGTTAGGTCCTCTGATAACAAACTTCGTACCTTTCAGCTGTCTTCTTTTGACGATTGATTGAATTTTGTGTTTTCTTCTTACGAACTTCACAATTATTGGTCTGGTTTTGTCTGTCACATTTCCTACTCTGTGCGCCATGTCAATATCTCCATCAACAAGATCCATTTCTAATTTGTCATTTAATAGGTCTTTGACTTTGTTTGCACAGTCTACCCAAGTCTCGCCTCTCTCGTCACCATCTATGCCCCACACTCGAATGTTAGCTCTTCTGGTATATTGCTCCAGCTCATTTGTTTCATTTTCTGTTCTACTCACTACTTCCGTCACATGTTGAAACTTTTCCTCTATAGCTTCCATTCTAGTTTTTAACATGTCATTCTCCGCTTTTAGATCGAAAATCTCCCCCTCGAGCTCCTCTATTCGTTCTGACATTTTAACAATAGTTTCAGATTTAGCTGTATCTAAAGATTCTGCCATCTGTGTCTTGGATATTGCATTCATTTTGCTTAGTTCTGCTTTGGTCACCATATTTGCTTTCAACACTGCGAGCGTAGCGGTGATATTTTGCATTGCCAGTTGCATGTCAAAGTTTTTATCAATGTTGGCGGCCTGCTCGGGAACCTCGAATGTGGTATTGTTGTCATTCATTTTTTCGACTGTTTTTTGTTTTTTTGGTGCCGTTTTTTTGACACTATGGGAGTGCTTGCATCGAAAGAGGGTTCGCCTGAAGAAGACGAACAAGTTTTCCTTTTCGGATCAGTGTTCTTCAGATTTTTCTTGGGGGTGTTTGCTGGTGGTTTGGGTGGCATTTGTATATAGTGTTCAAACAGTTAATTGTTACGCCCAAGCCCCCTTACCTGCTGAACTTGTTTACTTCGAGTGCGACCAGCACGGATAATTAAAGCACGGGATCTGTGAGCCGGATTAGCTTCGCCTGTACATAGCCACACCTGGCCTTAGTTTGTCCCTGGTCAAAGTCTTGATATTTCACATATATAGTTCACAATAATCACAATTTCTGTGAAAATCTTCTGGCTAGTACATCAGCAAGGTAATATATCCAAATATCTCCGGTTAAATATAGCTATATTACTATATTTTCCTTCAAATAAGTCGATTTACCCGGGAGCTCACAAACTACGACCTCCGTATCTGACGCATGCGCCTATCCCTCCTTTTTAAATCTAAGTTAAAACTACACCTACTTCATTTGTAAGTGGTTTCGCGCTCTTTTGCAAGTACAGCCTGGCCAGATTTAGATTTAGGTCACCTACCATGAGCAATAGAAATGAATACATGCCTGTTACTCTGGGATAGAACAAGTCCATTGGACTTTATTCCCGCCTCGATCATGCTATTTAATAATCCATTCTTGCCTAAATTTTCCATTTATGTAAAATTGATATGTAATATTGTATTTCCATGGTGAATAAATCTAATCTAATCTAAAATAAATGCCCTAGTACAATCAAAATGTACTATCGCAAATTTTGACAGGAGGCCAAAGGGCTAGGTCGAGGACAAAGGTTAACGCACAGGTCACTGGGTCATCCTATATGAAAAGGTTAAGGTCGTCCCCCTATATCTTGTGACCTTCCGACAAGGTGAAAATCATACCCAAATGTTCGATATTCCATTTCGAAGTCAAGGTCGAGGTCAAGGTCAATTCTGATCGCGGTATTCGTGATTAGCGACCCCAGTAATAGTTTAGAACGAAGATTGAATCAAATTCTCGAAACTTCAGTTTCGACCCCAAATTTCAGCCAAGGGTTTCTGGAGATGAAAATTACACCTCCGCTGATTGCCTCGAAAATTGGCATATAAGTACGTATTGTCTAGATTGTTGATAACGAATCCGCGGTCAGATTTGAGATTAACCTCGTCCATGACCTGCTTATGGTGGTTGAAAAAATAAATGTACGAATTTTTTTTAAAATAGTAAATTGAGTCAGAGGTCACTGTCTTTTGTGATGTGATGAACTAATGTCCTCTCAGTTAATCTATGTCCTTGACCTTGACCTTGACCTCGAATTTAAATAAAATAGCATAACTAGCGAAAGTACAGATTACACCGGGGCTTACCTCGATGTTACGCTCTCTGCAAATGGCGCACAAGCAATGCCTTCCCGCCAGTGTACCATTTCCAGTTCATAAAAATGCCCTGATAGTAAACCCAAACGAGGAATCGGCCTGTAAACTTTTCAGACGAAGCCCCACCACCTTGTAATAACTGCCATACCACACAGTCAGACAAAATGTGATAAGTATCACCCAAAAAAGATGATGAAACCATCACCCAAAAAGGGTGATGAGTTAGAGCCATTACCTTTTTCCCCCATCACCCTTTTTAGGTGATGGATATAGTATTGCCACGCGACTGCCATCACCTTTTTTGGGTGATGACTATCACCCTTTTTTGGTGATGGATCTAGTATTACCACTCAATGACCATCACCTTTTTAGGGTGATAGGCGCTTTTAGTCACCTTTAATAGGTGATGGCCATCACCCTTTTTAGATGATGGATCTAGTATTATCACATGATGGTCATCACCTTTTTAAGGTGATGGGTCTGTTTCATCACCCTTTTTAGGTGATGGATGTAGTATTACCACTCGATGGTCATCACCCTTTTAGGGTGATGGGCCCTTGTGATTACCTTTTATAGGTGATGGCCTGCAAGTTGAAGCTGAGCAACGAGCAGATTTTTCGAGCCCTGGTCTGTATACTATTCAACCTTTAGTATGCAAAGCTATCAACTTGAAATGTCCAACTCTTTCATAGCAACTAACATGAATAACCAATTAACAAAGAGATACACATTTTATTGCATTAACTTTCTCCCCAGTCATATAAGCTTATATTCCAAGAATGCAGAGGGACTAACATGAAATCAATAATACACAGCCGGTCTGATGCCCCATTGCATAAGGTGGCAAGTATATGGAATTTCAAGTTGTCACCGAGTGGTACCACATATGGACGGGTGTTACTGAAACACAACCCCAGGCGATCAGGATGTATTTATTCCATTGGAGTCACGTGATCCTTTAGGGATGAAATACTTGTTGGGGTGGTTTGTCATTTTCTCATGTTTATTGCTGGAAACGTAATTTCAATTCGGGTCACACATGACCCCTCCTTCCTTTTTGCATGGTATGTACATACCAAAACTGGAAAGAATCCATTAAGCATGTTGGGCTTTTCTAATTTCAACACCTGGAAACTGAAAGATGGATAAGCTGATCAACAAATAGATTAACAAACAGACAAATGGATGGGCCAAGTCACCCTCAAGTCCCTTCAAGCGTGGAGTAACACGAATGCACATGTGGCAGTATGAAAGAAATCATTCTTCAGTTCACTATTGATCCAACTGGTTATGATAGCACTTGTGCTCTCGGTTGAGTTGGGCCTTGATAGCATCCCGGTTTCTGTTTGACAGTCACCTACATAAGGTACAAACAACATCCAATTAGCATCTATGTGTGGCAAAACAAAACATAAATTTCAATCATGGCCAATTTTTTCCTAATGAACCTTGCACATTTAACTGTCTGAGGAAATAAACTATGAAATAAACAAAAGACAAAAATGAGAATTTAATTAAATGGCAGACTAATACCCTCCACAGTACTGCATGGATGTGTCTCATAACTATATTTAGGAAGCCTAGAAAATTTAGACAAGCAAATGGGGAAAAGACTTTGTCCAGCTCAGAGAATAACTTTAACAGGACAGACATCAGACGGAGAGAAGAACGGAGGTTGCGTTACATAGGCTCTCATAGCTAATGCATGCGAGCCAAAAATGAATTATTTTCCCTCCGTCCTACAACTCCCCCTCTCCCGCCAACCTGCTTTCTTTTACACCGGTAACACCAGGATGCACAAACTGTATAACCCTTGATTTGGGTAACTGATGTTATGCAAGAACAAAATGATCATCCAATCCTTGACTTGCAGAAAGTTGAATTCAGTCCTTCAACAATAGATCTGTTGCTGATACACTGGCAGGTGCTTTGAGACGTGGATCTAAGCAGTCATTTTTTACTCTCTTTTCTGTCTCGTCAGCCTACGAAATATTTTAAGCCAATGATAACTGGACCACTTTTGACCTGAAGTTTCCGAATGATCTTAAATGTAACATAATGGTCCTCTCTTTTTTGGGATAGCTTGATCCATGTTTACACAGGTGCTTGTCACAAGCCTAACCCCCTGTTGAAGGGATACGAAACAGAGCGGAAGAACGAGCCAAGCCTCAATGCATCTGCCAGTGCTATCAGCACAGATCTATTGTTAAAGGATTAACTTCAATTTTGCGCAAGTCCAAGATTATGTACCTGGGTTACAGAAATTAGAATGAAGAATAAAAATAAATCAGACCACTTGACATCTACACAATCTTTTTGTTTTTGTCTCAAAACATTGATAGCACCATTGTATGAAATGGTAAGAATGGTATGGTACCTTATATCATATTGAATAACAGCTATTTCACCTGGTTCAAAAGGTGGTCATCTCTAGGTTTAGGAGTGTGTTGCCATACTGTTTCTCCAGAAAATATAACCTTGTGAATTTTTCCATCATCATTATTCGTGAAGACTGCAGTACCACCAGGGACCTGTTTTACCATACATAGCCACCTTAAAAGACAATAAATACGTATTATAAAACATTTCATCAGAAGCCAATATGGATCTGTTACTGGGAATATATTTGAAACAACTTTGAAACTCTAAAGCCAACATGTACAGTAAGTTAAGGGGCTGGCCCTGAAATATGTCCGGTTAATAACAAAACAAGCAGCCAGAGGATGCTAAGTCCCCCGCCGAAATGGCAGCAATATTTTTTAGCATTGTTGGTCTCGGGAGATATACATGAGGGAGAGTAGTAGAGAAAGAGGATATAAACTCTTATTTTCCGGGGAGGTAACTCTTGGTTCCTTCTTTCCGCCAGAGGGCGCCACCAGTCCCGTATGACGTCACTTCCGGACTGGGTGAATGGAGCGTGACCTGTGAACAGGATAGGATATGTACTGACCTGTCTGTGGGGTTTTTCAACAATGTCGTTCACCTCCGTGTCTTTTCGGTCACCTCCGTGTCTCTTCGGCCACCTCCGTGTCTTTTCGGTCAGGTCCGTGTCTTTTCGGGTACGTCCATGTCTTTTCGGTGAGGTCCGCCATCTTTAGAACATGATAGGTCATGTACTGATCGGTCTGTGGGGGTTTTCCAGCCAGAATTTCGCTGTCGTCTGCTGGAATTGTCACGTGCCGGACACCTGGCTCCCCGAATTGCAACAATGTTGCACGTTCGCTACAATGTTGCGGCGACCGTGAACACCTGGTCTGGCGTCTGCGTGAGTGAGCTCACGTGCCGAATTTCCAGACTTGTTCTGGGTTGTACAGTTCTGCCATGCAGAGAACGGGTACTAGGAATGCATATTAAATCTATAGACAAAGTGTATGGAAATAGACGTTTTGGGGTCTAGGTGGGCCACTAGTGGGTCGATGGAGTCGTATGAGGTATCAATGTGAAGCATTCGTGAAGGCGCATCCGACGGACTGGGTTTGGGGTTGAAATATCGTCATTCTGCCCATGCGCGGTAGACAAAGGTTATGCAAAGAGCCGTTTTGGAATCTAGGTGGGCCACTAATGGACCGATGGGGTCGAGTGAGGTATCAATGTGAAGCCTATGTGAGGGGGCATCCCACTGGGTGGATGTGGGGTCGGAATATCGTCATTCTGCGCATGCGCAATAGACAAAGTGTATGAAAATAGAAGTTTTGGGATCTGGGTGAGCTACTAATGAGCCGATGGAGTTGAGCGAGGTATCAATGTGAAGCATATGTGAGGGGGCATCCGATTGGACTCTCGGCCGTTGTCAACATTCTGCGCATGCGCAGACAGGGAATTCTGGGAAAAGGGTGTGGAAATAGACGTCTTAGGGTTTAGGTGAGCCCCTAATGATCCTATGGTGTCGTATGAGGCCTTATTTTGAAGCTGTCGTGAGGGAGCATCCGCCTAGGCTAGTGTGTCGTTCGGTGTCAATAGTCTGCGCATGCGCAGTCTGGCCGTAGTATAGAAATAGACGTGTTGGGGTTTAGGTGGTCCACTAGTGGGCCGATTGGATCGAGTGAGGTATCAATGTAAAGCATACGTGAGGGAGTATCCAACGGGCTGGGTGGCACGTGGAACTGACGTCATTCTGCGCACGCGCAGTAGAAAAAGTGTATGGAAATAGACGTTCTGGGGCCTAGGCGAGCCACTAATGGGCCGATGGAGTCGAGTGAGGTATCCATGTGAAGAGAACGACCATCAGCTAGCCCTGGCCAAGCAAGGCAATTTACGGTTGGAAATCCACTTTGCACGAGCCTTCGGGACCACCGTTAATGTGATCTGCTACGCCGAGTTTGACAACATCATTCAAGTGGACAAGACGCGCAACGTCCTGTGTGACTTTGCCACCTAACATGGATACAGACCAGATAACCACCGTGCTGGAGAATGACCCAGGGACACGTATGGTCTTTCAAGGGGTGTTCGCCCGAGATGTGTTCCCATTAGACCGTATGTATCCTGCTGCTTACGTTCTGAACACGAACCCGATGGATCGGCCCGGTGAACATTGGGTGGCCGTGTACTTTGAGCGAATACTTTGACCCGTACGGGCTGCCACCCCTCCATCCCGATTTAACAGACTTCATGGATCAAGGCACATACGGGCTGCCATCCCTCCATCCCGATTTAACAGACTTCATGGATCAAGGCACAGAGACGTGGTGTTGGAACAGTCAAACGTTGAAAAGCCTGACCAGTAGCGTGTGAGGACAATATTGCTTGTTTTACCTGTACCATCGATGCCGGGGCAGAACCTTATCTACCATCGTACAGATGTTTGACGAGTACCCCAAGGCCGAGGACCGCCATCATTTCAATGTACAAGTCCCGTTCTGGGCTTAAGTTCTTTCAATGTACAAGCCCCCTGTTCTGGGCTTACGTTTACAAGCCCCCTGTTCTGGGCTTCAGTTCTTTCAATGTACAAGCCCCCTGTTCTGGGCTTCAGTTTTCACGTGGTTGTTCTCACGTTGTTGTTGTTACTGAATAAAAATATGACATCTCACCAAAAAACCCTGTCTATTGTGTTTTTTATATGAGCATAATGCATGAAACTGCCTTTGAACACCGTATTAGCCAATCAGTGGCCTAGAATGGAGCCAAAGGTAACCCATCCATGTCCAGAAAACATTACCCGGGTGTACAAGAACCTGGATGAAGGCGCGGACGTAGGCGAAAGCATCCTAGTACCCGGGTGTAGGCGCAGACGTGAGCGAAATTCTAGTACCCGTCCATTGGTTCTTTATCGATCGCTCATTGGCTCTTTTTCTCGACCGCTGATTGGTCCAAATGGAATTGCCCATCCTTCCCAGGTTAATTTACAATTCCCTTTTTGGGTTCAAGCTCTGTATATCGATGCCGCAACATTGTTGCCGAACCTTGCCGAAAGGGAGACCTTGGACCTTTTGACCTGGATGTGACCTTTGACCTTTTGGCCCGACATTCATCCGCGCACTGCCGGTGATAACGCGGGCGCGCGCTTGCGGCCGGATCACCCGCGCGCTGCGGCCGGGGCGGGCCGGGCCGGGGAAAACCCCGCAGACAGGTCAGTACATACATTCCTATCATGTTCCCAGGTCACACCCCATTCACACAGACCCTCATGCATACCCGGATGCAGGCGCAGACGTCAGCGAAATTCTGGCGGGAAAACCCTCACAGACATATCCTATCATGTTACCAGGTCACGCCCCATTCACCCAGACCGGAAGTGACGTCATACCCCTAATTTTACATGCACCCACCCAGGACTGGATGCCCCTTCACGAATGCTTGGCTTCGATACCTCATTCGACTCCATCGGACCATTAGTGGCCCACCTAGACCGCAAAAACGTCTATTTCCACACCCGTTTCCCACAATTCCCTGTGTGCGCATGCGCAGAATGTGGACAACAGCCGAAACACTACTCCAGGCGGTTGCTCCCTCACATATGCTTCACATGGATACCTCACTCGACTCCATCGGCCCATTAGTGGTTCGCCTAGGCCCCAGAACGTCTATTTCGATACAGTTTCTCTACTGCGCATGCGCAGAATGACGTTAGTTCCACGTGACACCCAGCCCGTTGGATACTCCCTCACGTATGCTTTACATTGATACCTCACTCGATCCAATCGGCCCACTAGTGGCCCACCTAAACCCCAACACGTCTATTTCTATACTACGGCCAGACTGCGCATGTGGAGACTATTGACAACGAACGAAACACTAGCCCAGGCAGATGCTCCCTCACGACAGCTTCAAAATAAGACCTCGTACGACACCATAGGATCATTAGGGGCTCACCTAAACCCTAAAACATCTATTTCCACACCCTTTTCTCAGAATTCCATGTCTGCGCATGCGCAGAATGTTGACAACGGCCGTGACACTAGTCCAATCGCATGCCCCCTCACATATGCTTCACATTGATACCTCACTCGACCCCATTGGTCCATTAGTGGCCCACCTAGACCCCAAAACGGATATTTCCATACACTTTGTCTACCGCGCATGCGCAGTATGACGATATTTCAACCCCACACCCAGCCCGTCGGATGCGCCTCCACGAATGCTTCACATTGATACCTCATACGACTCCATCGACCCACTAGTGGCCCACCTAGACCCCAAAACGTCTATTTCCATACACTTTGTCTATAGCATGGCAGAACTGTTCAACCCAGAACAAGTCTGGACATGCCTTGATCTCGGGGAGCCAGGTGTTCGGCACGTGAGCTCACTCACACAGACGCCAGACCAGGTGTTCACGGTCGCCGCAACATTGTAGCGAACGTGCAACATTGTTGCAATTCCGGGAGCCAGGTGTTCGGCAAGTGAACTCACTCACGTAGACACATATGCACCAGACCAGGTGTTCACGATGCCGCAACATTGTAGCGAACGTGCAACAATGTTGCAATTCGGGGAGCCAGGTGTTCGGCACGTGACAACCCCAGCAGACGACAGCGAAATTCTGGCGGGAAAACCCCCACAGACAGGTCAGTACATGGCCTATCATGTTCTGAAGATGGCGGACCTCACCGAAAAGACACGAACGTACCCAAAAAGACACGGACCTGACCTAAAAGACACGGAGGTGACCGAAGAGACACGGAGTTGACCGAAAACACACGGAGGTGAACGACATTGTGGAAAAACCCCACAGACAGGTCAGTACATATCCTATCATGTTCACAGGTCACGCTCCATTCACCCAGACCGGAAGTGGCGTCATATGGGACTGGTGGCGCCCCCTGCCGGAAAAAAGGAACCAAGAGTTACCTCCCCGGAAAATAAGAGTGTAAATCCTCTTTCCCTACTACTACTAGGCAACTGCTACTTCATAGGCGTTGGATGCGGAAGGGTCTTTCTGCCTTCCCAAGTTTTAAAATCAACTCAGAACGGTTGACTGAACGTTGATTGCTTCTGTAATATAGTTTCCATGCAGTGAAGCATGGAAATTATGTAACCGAGAAGCAACTCCAAGTGACATATCAAGGCATATTATCTGCAAACCAAATTTGACAAGAAGCTGATGAATGCATCCTCAACATATTGTCCGGAAACCAAATTTTAAATTTGCCACCAGCTGTAACCAGCTGTAGGTGCAAGTGAGCAAAACGCAATCCCAAGCATCATCTCATGACATGGTACATGTATCAGAATACGAACTTTGGGAAGAATCTGAAGAGTGGTCTTAAAGTTATTGCCCGGAAACCAAATTCTGATCTGTAGGCGCAAGTGTGCGAAACACAATTCCATGTGGCATCTTATAGAATATGAATACTAAATTTGCAGCAGTCAAATTATTGCCAGAAACATTTTTCCACCAGGTGTCGCCACCAGTATGCAGAAGCAGGCGAAATACAATCCCAAGGGACATATCATGGCATGGTATCTGAATACCAATTGAAGAATAATCCGAAAAGCGAAATCAAATTTAGATTTGACACGAGGTGGTGCTACATGTAGGCGTAAGTTGGCGAAACGCCAAACTTTCGGAACTCGGTTGTAATAAATATAATAAGTTACACGTGTGGACACAAATGATTCGTGCAGAAGCTTTGGGGTAAATCATATCACGTGGAATACAATTTTTTGATAGCAAACTTGAAGGAAATGTTGTCCTTAATTTACTATGACACGAAATTAAAAAAAAAACAGGGGTTCTGAGAAACCTCAATTTTCAAGAAGTTCTAGCAAATCTCCAGAGTAAATTCGTCATAGTCCCAGCAGACAAAGCTCCGAATAATATAATATTCATATGTAAATATTACTATTACCAGGTGCTGGTTAAAGAATGGAGTGTAGACATATCTTCATCAAATACGTCTACTTACTCCCAAACTGCATTTACTCTGGAAGATTTATTTAACAATCACAAAAAGTTTCTCAGGGAAAGAGGTATTTGTCTTCCAACCAATCATAATGACATACCAAAAATATACTGGACTCCCAAAATGCATAAATCACCATACAAAGCTAGATTCATAGCTGGTTCTAGAAGCTGCACCACCAAGCTTCTTTCAACCCTATTGACGAGGGCCCTTCAGGAGGTAAAAGCATTTTGGGAAAGGTATTGCGCCACTATTTCTAAGAACTCTGGCGTTGAATGTATGTGGATATTGAAAAACTCAAAATGTCTTACGGAAGAGCTTGATGCTAAAGGTCACATACCGTACAGACATGTATCCACATGGGATTTCTCGACTCTCTATACTACAATCCCTCATCAGGACCTTATTGACCGTCTAAGTTCATTAATAGTATCTGTTGTCAAGAAAACTGATCGTAGATATATTAATGTCGGAAGCCATAAAGCATTCTTTAGCTCGACTACATACAAGAGATATCATTCATGGGATATTTCTTTGTTTATAGAGTTGCTTGAATTTCTCATTAAAAATATCTATGTGAAATTTGGCAACACAATATATCAGCAGCATATAGGTATTCCAATGGGTACTAATTGTGCACCCCTGTTGGCTGACCTATATCTGTTCTCTTATGAATATGACTATATGCAGGCGCTTTCAAAAACCGATCCATTCAAAGCCCGTTCCTTCTCATTCACCAAACGCTATATAGACGATCTTCTCGCTGTGGATAATCGCTATATAAATGACGCAGTGAAGGATATATATCCACCTTCACTGGATTTGAAGGAAACTACAGATAGCCCTACAGGCACATCATATTTAGATCTCTATCTCTATAAAAATGAAGCGGGCATTCTCTCTCGTCGACTTTATGACAAAAGAGATGATTACAATTTCGACATCGTAAACTATCCCTTTCTGGATAGTAATATTCCAGTGGGACCTGCATATGGCGTATACATATCTCGCTTAGTAGCATTTGCTAGATCCTGTGTTAAATGTGATGATTTTAATCAACGTCACAAAACATTGTTGCAGAAACTTATAAAACAGGGCTATTCCATCAAGCGCCTCCACTCAAAGTTTCTCAAATTTGGCGATACATATCGCATGCTGATAGCAAAATACGAACGTAGCGTGCAAGATCTATGGCGCTACGTTTCGTAACTTGTGTCTAATTCCGCTTAACCCGGGGCTAGGGGCCGTATGAACCCATGTGCTTCAAGATCCTCATGGTACTCATATGAACAGTCACAATCAAAGCGTGACTGAGATACATCTTTTTTTAGATGACGACTCTATAACGAATATTATGGATTAAGAATACTGATCAGCGATACGGATTTGATATTTTTGGAACATCATGATGTCTTGCCGGCATCATTGAAAACTGTTGACCGCTTCTCTCTTGCAGGAAACAAGCCTATGTTTATGTATACTATGATTGTCTTTTTGAATTTGGTGCTAATACTGTTATGTGGAAAATGGAATAGGTCTTTGGATTATGGACGCGGATATTCTCTAATGGACGACGGCTGGATTATGAATGACGGACTAGACGCTTGTAATTCAAATTATACATCTGAAATAAATTATGTTTCGTGCAAAAGCTTTAGGGTAAATCATATGATGTGGAATACAATTATTTGATGGCAAAATTGAAGGAAAACTTGTCCTTCGTTTAAGATGACACGAAATTTTAAAAAAAACAAGCAGGGGTATCACCGCCAGTTACTTCATATTATACTTCTGAAATAAAATATGGTTCATGCAAAAGCTTTAGGGTGAATAATATGATGTGGAATAGAATGATTTGATAGCAAAATTGAAGGAAATGTCCTTTATTTAAGGCGACACGAAATTCAAAACCAACAGGGGTTTGGTACTGCGGGGATTCCCCCACCAGTTATTTCATATTATACTTCTGAAATAAAATATGGTTCCTGCGAAAGCTTTAGTGTAAATTATATGATGTGAAATACATGTAGAAGGACTGGACAGCAAAATTTAATAAAATGGTGTCTGTCATTTAAAGCGACATGAAATTCAAAACTAACAGCGAGAAGCGGAAGAAAAAAGAAAATGACAAACACATTAAACAAAGTATTTGGAAGTTATCGCTTGTGAAGAATTTGAATGGAAACCACGGACATGCACAGAAGATTGGAACAAGACCCAGTGGCGCCACGTTCAGGTGGGTCTTGCTGAAATGCAATATCAACCCACGTCTGGTCACAAGAAGTGTATATGTTAAATTTCGAAGAAATCCGACAAAGCTTTTGGAAGTTATCGTCTGTGAAGAATTTGAACAGACAGACACAAAGAGAGCAAGACCCATTTTAACTGGAACGGACACGAAGAAGCGAAACTCAGTGGCGCCACCTTCAGGCAGATGTTGCTGAAATGCAGTAGTAACCAGTGTCTTGTTGCAAGATATGCGTATGCCGAATTTCGGGAGAATCCGACGAAGCATTTGGACGTTGTCACTTGTGAAAAATTTTAACAGGTGTCCCCGGTCAAAAAGAAGCCAGACCCATTTTGACCCAGTGGCGCCACCTTCAGGCAGATGTTGCTGAAATGCAATATCAACTGGCGTCTGTCGCAAGGATTGCGTATGCCGAATTTTTTAACACTCCAACAAAGCGTTAGGAAGTTATCGCTTGCGGAAAATTCGAACAGACATGCACGGACGTACACGGACATCCACGGACACAAAGAAGCAACCCAGTGGCGCCACCTTCAGGCAGATGTTGCTGAAATGCAACACCGAATGGCGTCTTGTCGCAAGGAATGCATATGCCGAATTTCGGAACAATCCAACAAAGCATTAGGAAGTAATCGTTTCGAACACACATGCACGGACGTACACGGACATTCACGGACATCCACGGACACAAAGAAGCAAGAACCATTTTAAAGTTACCGGCCGCGTTGCGGCGGGGGACAAAAAAAAATCCAGGGGAATACATCCAAATATACAAATCATATTAAGACTTGCATGGTGTACATTTAGTATTATATAAAAAGTAAATTATATTCATTTGAACAAAAAGACACTTGAAATCACTTTTGAACAATGTCAATTTATAGTGTACCGTACATGTAAAGACGTCACTTCAGATGACTTTTTTTCAAAATAAACTACAAATAACACCACTTTCCCCACAACTGGTGGGACATCACACCTCTTAGAAATGAAGAGGATATCACACTTTTTTCTCAGACATGCAGTGATTATAACATTTCCTCACCTCCAGGTGTAACTTCCTTTCCTTGAAGGAGAGAATAACTAGTATTCACATGAGGTCCACGAGCCAATCTAATACATTATTATGTTACCAATTCACACATTGAGAGGGGTCAAGTATTTGCATGTTCCTATAGATCAATGAAACACAAAGACAATTATTTACATTAGATAAAACTCAATCAGGGCAGTATACATTCTGTAGCAAATTATTGTTACTGCATGAACTGGTTAGGGATACTATCCAAAATGGGAAAACCCATAGAGTACTCTCGCTGAACAACAACAGACAATAACCAATCAGCTGTTCCATCAACTTTGAATGACACGCACAACTGGGATAAGAATTCAATGCTACATGGTCTGGTGCCAATTTTATTTAATAAATTGATTCTGTATGTCGAAAATTTCTAAACTTTTGTACGGTATATTTTGTTAACTAGCTGTTCACCGGTAATTACTGGAGGATACATTTTAATTTTTATATTTTTATTCATTGCAATTTATCTGTATTTCCTAAAGTTAATCTTATGAAAGTCAGTTCCGGGTGGGAACAGCTCGCTGGGAAGCTGGGTTGTCTGAGACAACAATATCGCATATTTACCTATAATAGACTTTGAATTAACCCTACCTGGCCTGGGGGGAGGCACTTTCCGTCCCCCTGTTGGTTTTTTGCTTGTATCTCCAGAACGACA
The DNA here is from genome assembly GCA_036873755.1 of Hanleya hanleyi. Taxonomy (NCBI): domain Eukaryota; kingdom Metazoa; phylum Mollusca; class Polyplacophora; order Lepidopleurida; family Hanleyidae; genus Hanleya; species Hanleya hanleyi. The sequence continues at coordinate 169,241 of JAVTVY010052831.1, read as the reverse complement.
AAAAATCGAGAGCTGAAACTCCGTGACTTTTTCGATTATCATATTGGGGTCATTTTGAGCCTATTTGCATGACCCCCGAGCAAAGGATCATGGGTAAATTCAAAATGGCGGCCATGTGGGGTACCAGAAAAGTGATGTTTTCGCCATATTTCTTCAAAAATTACGCAAAAGATCAGCATGTTGACTCAACGCGATTCTATGCATTTTTCTGAAACATATGTCTTAGCATCACCAAAAAACACCCCCTGATTTGACATTAACCCTTCCAGGCCTGGGGGAGGGGGGCCAAAATGCCCTTCTACCAAACTTTCTGCAATATCTCTGAAACGCCAATGAACAGCTGAAACATTCGTGATGTTATAGGGTATCGTATTGGGGTCATTTTGAGCCTATTTGCATAACCCCACGAGCAGAGGATCATGGGTAAATTCAAAATGGCGGCCATGTGGGGTACCAGAAAAAGTGATGCTTTCGTCATATTTCTTCAAAAAATTGTTGTCTCTACGGAAAAAGGGTAAAACTTATTTTATTTCATATTAGATTATTATTTACTAATTTATCATGCAGTTTTTGCGAAGAAAAAACAAAAATAAAAAAAATCGACGATTTTGACCGAAAAATCCTCCAAAAATGATCTTTTTGAAAATGACGTCACGGTGACGTCATCATGGCGGCCATCTCGGATTTTCTTACATTTTCTGGTAGAGCTTGACCCAAAGATATAGTGTGGTAAGTTTCAGCCCTCTAGCCTTAGCGATAGCCCCCCCCCCACGCCCCCAGGCTGCGGTACACCCCAAATCGCCCAGGCCAGATAGGGTTAAATTAACCAAATTTAACAGGGCATCTCATTTTCTCGACGCCATGGGCCTAATATATACAGTTTTCTCGTTTGGAGTTTTTATGGCGGCTTTACAAATGGTTCTGGATTTCATGTCAACCGCCGGAGTAGTAGTATTCAAGCAGATAGACTCGTATTGACCCCTTTGCACTTAAACTTGAGGCGTTGGCGCTGGAGATTGGAAAGTAACCTCTGCCAGAGTTTGGCCGCCATCTTGAATATGGTAAAAAACTTGACCAATGTGGCAGCGGTTTATTCTGTTGAATTCGGATACAAGGTCACGTGACCTTTGGACATGTCCAGACTTGTCTGTGTCGCGTGACCTATGACGTCACTTCCGGTATGGGTGAATGGAGCGTGACCTCTGGTGAAAACCATATTGACCTCGGGGAAGTACGCAGCGTTGACCTTTGACCTTTGCGTGGTCGCGTACCGTGTAGTATATTGATCTTGGAGGCGGAGTACTATTAGGGTTCAAGTGATCGGGTTGTGGGGCCGAATGACACCTCTGGGTGGGGAGGAAAACAGTCCGCGAGAAAAAATAGTGCGGCGAACCAATAGGGGGATCTGTATTGAAGCCATTTAATACATTGAAACATTTAAAACGTTAATACATGTAAAATGGGCTTACCTTGAAGTGTCCAAGTTTTATAATTGGCTGGGTGTCCGTCCTATAGGCTCTGTGCATATTGGATTGCATCAGCATTGGCTGGAGGCCAACAGCCGGGTTCCGTTGGCACGTATCCAATTGGCTGGGTGCCAAGTTTGAGATGGGTCGGATATTGGCCTGGTGCCAACATCCGGGTACTGTTGGCAGGCATCCAATTGGCTGGTTGCCAATTGGCTCAGTGCCAAGTTTTTCGCTATAAAAAGGGGTTCGTTTTCAAGTCGGTACCAACATTTTCACTGACCACCCGAAGCTATCCACCTCATCACTGCCAACCTGCCTGCCGAACGAACCAGCCTGCCTGCCTGCCGAACGGACCAGCCTGCCTGCCTGCCTGACCTCTGCCTGCCTAACGGACCTGCCTGCCTGACGCTGTACCCGACCACTACCCGCCTACTATCCAACGCTGTGCCGGAGCCATGGACTCACTAGACCGAGCTAAGCTTTTACAGCACCGTATCAATATCATTGACGAAATGCAGCATGCGGCCGACATATGTGATCTCCTCATGATGGAAAACATAATCACTAAACACAGTGGGGAAGATATCATGGCGGAGAAAACCTATATGGCACAAAACAGAGCCATCCTCGACCTGATACCATGCCATGGTCCGTTAGCATTTCACACCTTCCTGGAGGCGCTGAAGAAGACGGGGAATGAAGGAATAGCGTCTCTACTTCAACCCCAGGAAAACACCTTAGTCATAGACACCCCAGAAGAGAATAGACATACCAAACGTGCCCAGGAAGAACCCGGTCCAACTGCCAAACGTGCCCGTCTCCAACTTACACCTTTAAAAATAGGCCAGCAAGCAGAGGGAGAGGTCCAGTCGTTACTCCCCGTGTCTGCGCAGCAGGTGAATGGTATCGTCCAACAAGCCTACGAAGCGGCCCGTTGCGCAACGCTCTCTCAGTGGGAACTTTCGCCAAATTTGACAGTGACAGTAAAAGACCAATGCATCCATTTCGACGTTCCAGCCTGCGAAGAAAAGCCAGCCAAGCATATTTCAATCACAGCTAACGTCTGGGAGAAAATTATAGCTCTGTACGAGACCATAGACTCGCTCATCGATATGCAAGGAAAAGACGAAGTGAAATTTTTCGCAGAAGAAAATATCTTTCTCAGTTATACACTTTTCCACGATGTGGTGTTGGTCCATCTGCGCAAATGGAAACGTGGAAAAAACAAGTGGTTTCCGCAAACTGAGTGTGAGAGGGGGTGAAATAATGTCCCGTTCGATCACTGGATCAAAGGAAGAAAACACTTATTTGCCTAATAGAATGTTTATTCAGCTTCTGGACATTCGTATTCGTTCCGTATACACACAGTTATCTGCTCTGCTTATAGCTTATAGTTCCTGGAGGAATACCAACACATCAAAAATCCACTGATGCGAGACCCCCATTTTACCACTACTAGTTTCCAATGTCACAGAAATGGAACTTAATCCGCCGAATATCGAACCCTCATAATATAGAAAAAACCAGGGGAGTGTATGTGACCTGTAAGACAACAATACAGACTTATTAGCTTCAACAAATTCACTCATTATACATGACTTGGCATACAAACGTCAATTAGCAGTATCACCAGTTGAGATCAAGTACTATAAAATTGATTATTATGACTCAAAATTCTATAATAACCTGTCAATGACTAGTATACCATGGCCTTAGCCATGCATAATACTTCTGACAAAACAACAATGCTAATTAAAACATCATGGCATTTTGTCCCTGTATTGCCCCTTTATATACTACTCCAATACATACGACTTGGGGTATCCAACGAAATTCCATTAGTTGTGTATTGTACTGGACATATATGAATGAAATCTCTGTTACATGGACAATTCTATTTTAGGCTTTTTCTATAATTAATTAACCCGAATGTAAACAAATAAATCAATTGAAGTGAATTAGCAACAATAAAATCACAATCGATTTAAACCACGAGCCTGATTTGTGTTATTTGTCTTTCCTAAATTTCACCACAATTACCAGATATTCCTTTGATAATGCATGGATGGACCGATTCATGGCGTACAGTTATTCTATTACAATTCAATCTGATTTTAATCTGAATTCAATCTGAATTCAATATGACTGATTTAAACAATTTATGCGAACCTGATAAACACCCTGGTAATCTGCACAATCCATTAAAATTACACAGAAAAGGAATTCTTCAAACTTCATTCATCTGCGGACATTTACCATGTTTACCCGAGATATTCAATAATGAACTCCAAGCATTAATTCCATAACAACTTATCATTATCGTCAATTAAAATTATTCAACAATTATTTCATAATTTCTAGGGGAATTATTCCTAAACAATGTTCATTGGCATCACATAATTTCTGCTCATAGATGTAACATTCGGTCTGACAAAAATGCGTGTGCATGTTTTCAAACACAAATACATGTACTAATGATAGAAGCCCGCCAAAACCACGTGGCGCGGTACCCCATCGTGAACATACTGATCTAAATCATTTTGATGTCAAACAACTAAACATTGCCTCGGCCTAAACAGTGCAGCATTCAAGTCATTGAACTTTACGGAAAATTACTGCAGCAATGATTGTAGCAAAACTATCACATAAGTAGTCATATTTACCGATTTTTCGTGCAGCCGGGCAAAACTTTCCTGCTTCAGCGAATCTCGCAATCGACACGAACGTAACTCTTTTGAGTCGAGAGCTTACATCAGGGGAGGTCACTCTCATTAGCTTAGCGTAAATAGTGACCCGTCACATGCTTCCCCTCGAAAATCTATCATGTCCTCATGATACTTAACTAACATCGATGACGGAAATACAATGTCGTACATTAATAACAGCTATCAAGTCAAACGTCAATATTTACAAAGTAGCCTACACTGCTGACCGTGGAAGATGGTAGGGGTTAGCGTGTTCCCCTGCCGTAGTACGAGTGCTTCTTCGAAGCTGTGTCTCTGGTGGCTGGGCAGTTTCACGAGTTTGCCGGCGAGGATTTCCATGTTCTGCCTCAGCTGTGGGTAGCACAGGTTGCAGAATGATACATGTAGGATATCCTTGGTCATCAGTGTCTCTGTCTGATTCCGTCCGGTTAGCCGGTTGAGACACCGCCGTGGGTTCTTCTCTATCAGGATATCGTCGAAGTTCCACGGGAGTAATCTCCCTACGCCCAGTGCGCTTGATACATCCAGTTTCATCTGCCAACTCTAATGTATACACACCGTCGTGGTGATCCAGAATTTTGTAGATCTTTGGTCCAAATTTGTCAGTGATCTTACGACGCCCAGGGAGGTGTTGCCGCGCATAGACAAGAGTCCCTACATTGATGGGAGCATCGACTCCTCTATTCTCATGGCGCCGTTTTCTAGCAGCATACTTTGCTTCCAGTTGTCTCTGCACATGCTGGCGAGCCTGCCAGAGTCGCGCTTGGTGGATGGATACCCACTCGCTGTAGATGTCATCACCTTCAGTAAAGTGATCATCCTGCTGTCCTACTCCTAGGAGTTGATCCACAGGGAGGTTAACCTCTCGCCCGAATAACAAATAGTATGGTGTGTAACCAGTGCTCGCATGCGGAGTAGCATTGTACGCAAAACACAGTTCTTGCAAATGATCTGGCCAACGTCGTTTCATGTTCTCTGGCAACGTACACAACAAATTGTGAAGGGTTCTGTTAAAACGTTCTGTTTGCCCGTTTCCTTCGGGATGGTAGGGCGTAGTTCTGCTTTTACGAATCCCGTAGAGCTTGCATAGCTCTGTGATCACATCCGCCTCAAAGTTACGGCCCTGATCGGAGTGCAGTCTTTGCGGTACACCGTAACGAGTAAACCATTCACGAACGAGCACTTTAGCGACTGTAGGGGCCCTTTGATCACGAGTAGGAACAGCGATAGTAAATTTCGTGAACCAATCTGTCACAACGAGGACGTTTTCCATGCCTTGAGCTTTTTCCATCATTGTGAAGTCCATCGAAACAATTTCTAGTGGCTTTGTCGCGACGAGTCTTCCCAAGGAAGTCTTTGGGGGTATGTACGGTCCCTTTCCACGAGTACACCTTTCACAACCTTTCAGGTAAGTTTCCACATGTCTGGCAATCTCAGCAAACCAGCACCGTTCGCGCACTAGTGCTTCGAGGCGCTCTGCTCCTTGATGACCTGCCGCGTCATGAAGATCATGTAGGACCTTCTCTCGTAAGCATGTTGGCAGTAACACCTTGAGTTGGATCTCGCCGTTGTTCCCTTTGATGCGGCGGAATAACACTCCCTTCCGGAGGACAATACGATCCCACTGTTTCAGTAATAGTAACGTCGGCTTAGATTCATTGGAACGTTCAGTCATGGTAGGGCGACGACCCAGTTTCCTATAGTGTATCAATCTGCCGATCACGGGGTCCTCTGATTGATATTTCGACAAACTCTCACTGTCCCAGCAAGGCAGTCCAGTGGAGAACTCAGTTGTTCCAGCTTCTGCAGCTGCTCCTATTGTATTGATCTGTACATAGATGCTCTGCAGCACTGCACCTTGCAGCTCTTCCAATAATGCAGTACTCCCAAGTATTCCATCCATCTGACTCTGAACAGTGTCTGTCATGTCGTCCGTTTCTGGTAACCGTGATAAGGCATCTGCTGCGATGTTTGACCGTCCGGACCGAAATCGGAATGTAAAATTGAATCCGGCTAAGGCATTCACCCATCTTTGCTCCAAAGCTGGTACTTTGCTTTTGGACATCAGGTAAGTTAGCGGATTATTATCCGTGTAAACCACAAACGTTGCACCTGTCAGGTAAGGTCGAAACTTGTCGCACACTTCCCATTTCAAGGCCAAAAGTTCAATCTTTTCACTTGAATAGCCGGGTTGTCTTTCCGGATGACGAAGTCCTCTAGACGCATAGGAGATGACTCTTAGTTCACCATGTTGTTCCTGGCTCAGTATCGCTCCTAACCCACCATGACTGGCTTCAGTTTCCAGAACAAATGGCTTTGAAAAGTCGGGGAACGCCAAGACAGGAGAACTGGTTAGCCTATCCTTAAGGCACTGGAATGCTGCCTGGCACTGATCAGTCCAGAAGTGAACAATTGTACAGTTCTTGACCGGTTTTCGACTCCGTTGCTTGTTCTTGGAGTCTCCACACTTACTTATTATCTCATACAGTGGTGATGCAAGAGAGGCGAACCCGCCCACAAATCGTCGATAATATGATGCGAATCCGAGGAATGTACGCAGCTGTCGCAAGGTCACCGGAGTGGGCCAATTTGTCACTGCTTGGATTTTTTCCGGATCGGTAGACACCCCAGCACTGGACACCACATGTCCTAGGAACTTCACCTCGCTCTTAAAGAAATGACACTTGTCAAGCTCGACTTTTAACCCATGTTTCTGTAACTTTCTCAGAACGCTCTCCAAGCGATCCAGATGTTCCGTCATGGTCGATGACCAGATGATTATATCGTCAAGATATACAAACATATGTTCCATCAAGTCTTCGCGGAAGACGTTTGTCATCAAACGTTGAAAGGTGGACGGCGCATTTGTTAGCCCGAAGGGCATACGATTATACTCGTAGTGCCCAAATGGAGTTGTGAATGCTGTCTTAGGCCGGTCTTCTTCTTCAACCTCAATCTGATTGTAAGCAGATTTCAAATCCATCGTTGAGAAATAACGCGCACCGGACATCACATCCAGTGATTCTTCGATCCTGGGTATGGGGTAGACATCGCGAACTGTTTTAGCATTCAGCTTTCGATAGTCTATGCAGAGTCGAAGTTCTCCATTTTTCTTGCGCACGAGCACGGGAGGGGCTCCATAACTGGACTCACTGTGCCTGATAATTCCCTGATCCAAGAGATCTTGAAGGTGCGACTTGACCTCTCCTACCAGATTTGGAGGTATCCTGCGATAAGGCATGCTCACCGGGATCTCATCTGTAGTGTGAATCTGATGTTTCGTTGTCTGCGCCTTGCCCAAACCTGGAGAAAACACATCACCGTGCTCCTTGAATAGATTGTTCGCCCTCACAAGCTCTTCGGGAGTTCCATCAAAGTTATTGAACCGACGGGTAGGGACAAAACCGGAAATGTCATCCCTGACCGCATCCACAGTGATTCGGTTGACCTCCAAAGAAACTTTCAGCTCCTCGGCTAATGTACAGTCCTGTGTTATACCCAGCCTGGTCCTAGGGGGTAACCACATGTCCTGGTCTGTCGCATTCAGGACTTCCACGTACCCATCTGAGAGAGTAGGAGCAACCACCAATTTGCCACCCACTGGCTGCTGACGCAAAGGCTCAACTAGAATGTGTTTCTCTGCAGGTACTCCTGTGCATCTCACTCTAGCAATGGTGGATGCAGGAATCAATACTTCATCTCCTGTTGTGCGAACGAATTTGGACCTTTGCTTCGGGTGATCAGCAGTAACAGTTTGTACCGGCACTGTCTGAAACTTAAAAATGTGACCAAGAATATTCATCCCCATGAGACCCGGACGCCTCGTACTATTTAGACAGTCTGGATCTTTTACCACCAGAATACCCACATCCTCAATGATTGTATCCCATATTTTGACTGTGGTAACAACACACCCTATATAAGGTAAAGCTAACCCATTAGCTGCAGTGAGATTCAGCCATACGAGTGGTTCTATCGGATGGTCACTGAGAAATTCATTATAGTAGGACTCAGTTATAGTGCTTACTTGTGACCCTGTATCTAATAAACAAGTAAATTTATGTCCGGCTATTTCTGCCTCCACTTCAGGGCTGTTACCTACTACCTGGCGTCATAAGTCCTGTTTGTTTGCGGCACAACTTTGAACTCTCGACATCATGGCTGTACTGGCTTGGTCTTGCTCTGTTCGCCTTTGTTGTTGAAGATCCCACAATCGCTTCTTACAATGACGTTTCATGTGTCCGTTTTTCAAACAGTAGAAGCATTTAAAGTCCCTATCACTGTTGCTAAATGTGCCTTGATATTGGGGGTTGGGGTTTGAGGGTACATAAGGTAACTTGGGATTCGGGGGTACATAAGGTGAAGGAACATTCTCATTCTTAGGCACACTTTGAGAACTTTGGCTACGAACTAACTGTTTAGTGAGTTCTATCAGTTCACTCGCCCATTTAGGGGTTTCATTACTTGATGTAATTACACATTGTTCTGCACATTGTTCTTTGACTTGCGCCTTGCAAGTTGGGGACTCTTCGCTTTCCTCTAGAGCCACTTTCCGCAATTGAAGGAAAGTCAGTCTATTATTGTCTCTACACCGACGTTTCAGGAATCTCTGTATCGCGACAGGTCGAACACCCTCCACAAACTGTTCCTTCAGAAGGCGTTCCCGCTCTGCTGCAGTCACATCAATCTTCTCCACGATTGACACCAAAGCATGAGAATATTCGGTTATTGTCTCTGACGAAGTCTGTGTCCTGTTATAGAATTCTCTCATGCACTGCGGTCTTGATGCACGACTGCCAAAAACTGCCCTAAGAATCTCAAAAAGTCCGTCTGGCGTGTCTGGTCTCTGATGTCGAATTTCTTCTTCTGCAGTGCCTTGAAGATAGTCCCGCAAAAACAACACACCAGCCTCGCCTTCTAACTGTTGTGAAGATAATGTCCGCCTTGCCCTTTCAATCCATACTAATGGATCATCCTTCCCACTGTAGTAGGGCAATTTAACTGGTGGTGGGAGTACTATTTTTGTTGGGACACGCTGTTCTCGAGCCGCTTGTTCACCAGTGGCAGCTGCTAGAGCCAACCGCAACTGTTCCATTTCCTGCCGTAAGGCAACAACATCCGCCGCTTCATCGTCAGCCATCTTATTCCAGTACAGATGGTGATACAACTCAACCCTGGTTTTTTTCTCTCTAATAGCGTTGCAGCTGTTAAATAACTTCCTTTGATCCCACTTCTGACACCAGTGTGAGAGGGGGTGAAATAATGTCCCGTTCGATCACTGGATCAAAGGAAGAAAACACTTATTTGCCTAATAGAATGTTTATTCAGCTTCTGGACATTCGTATTCGTTCCGTATACACACAGTTATCTGCTCTGCTTATAGCTTATAGTTCCTGGAGGAATACCAACACATCAAAAATCCACTGATGCGAGACCCCCATTTTACCACTACTAGTTTCCAATGTCACAGAAATGGAACTTAATCCGCCGAATATCGAACCCTCATAATATAGAAAAAACCAGGGGAGTGTATGTGACCTGTAAGACAACAATACAGACTTATTAGCTTCAACAAATTCACTCATTATACATGACTTGGCATACAAACGTCAATTAGCAGTATCACCAGTTGAGATCAAGTACTATAAAATTGATTATTATGACTCAAAATTCTATAATAACCTGTCAATGACTAGTATACCATGGCCTTAGCCAAGCATAATACTTCTGACAAAACAACAATGCTAATTAAAACATCATGGCATTTTGTCCCTGTATTGCCCCTTTATATACTACTCCAATACATACGACTTGGGGTATCCAACGAAATTCCATTAGTTGTGTATTGTACTGGACATATATGAATGAAATCTCTGTTACATGGACAATTCTATTTTAGGCTTTTTCTATAATTAATTAACCCGAATGTAAACAAATAAATCAATTGAAGTGAATTAGCAACAATAAAATCACAATCGATTTAAACCACGAGCCTGATTTGTGTTATTTGTCTTTCCTAAATTTCACCACAATTACCAGATATTCCTTTGATAATGCATGGATGGACCGATTCATGGCGTACAGTTATTCTATTACAATTCAATCTGATTTTAATCTGAATTCAATCTGAATTCAATATGACTGATTTAAACAATTTATGCGAACCTGATAAACACCCTGGTAATCTGCACAATCCATTAAAATTACACAGAAAAGGAATTCTTCAAACTTCATTCATCTGCGGACATTTACCATGTTTACCCGAGATATTCAATAATGAACTCCAAGCATTAATTCCATAACAACTTATCATTATCGTCAATTAAACTTATTCAACAATTATTTCATAATTTCTAGGGGAATTATTCCTAAACAATGTTCATTGGCATCACATAATTTCTGCTCATAGATGTAACATTCGGTCTGACAAAAATGCGTGTGCATGTTTTCAAACACATATACATGTACTAATGATAGAAGCCCGCCAAAACCACGTGGCGCGGTACCCCATCGTGAACATACTGATCTAAATCATTTTGATGTCAAACAACTAAACATTGCCTCGGCCTAAACAGTGCAGCATTCAAGTCATTGAACTTTACGGAAAATTACTGCAGCAATGATTGTAGCAAAACTATCACATAAGTAGTCATATTTACCGATTTTTCGTGCAGCCGGGCAAAACTTTCCTGCTTCAGCGAATCTCGCAATCGACACGAACGTAACTCTTTTGAGTCGAGAGCTTACATCAGGGGAGGTCACTCTCATTAGCTTAGCGTAAATAGTGACCCGTCACATGAGGATGTGACGCTGCGTTTACACGCATGGAATACACTGAAAGAGTTAACACCAGCCATTTCTGAATCGCTGACTGGAGATATCATGCAAAAATTATCCAGCTTATGGTTCGACACTTATATGGATGAACTAATGCCGTACATTCGAGCGATACGCATGGAACAATGCTCCGGATGTCAATATAAATCACTCAGTCAAATTGAACATGAATGTGTGGGGCTGTTTTTAACAGAGGAGATTTTGAAACAAGCTATTCAGGAGAGTGATGAAATACAAATCTTGGAGAAGTTTCAAACCCGATGCCCAGCTAGGATTCCACGCCCCCACATACACGCTTTCCTCTCACAACACAGCTCAGATAAGCAGAAGGGTCATTTCCAAAAACGGTTGCTCGATAGATATTTACAATTCTGAGCTATAATACACACTCAGAGAGAGAGCGAGACATATTTCCGTGTTGGCTGTTTGTTTACGTTTTATATCCAAGTCACTAGGCCAAATGTTGCGATGTTGCAACATTTTAAGACACTTGTTGCAATCGCGGTAAAATGTCGCGACATTTTAACACACTTGTTGCAACACTAGGTTACATTGTATACATTTGTTGCTCTTCTACTACGCTACTACGCTACCGTAAATCAATTACATATTTATAATCGCCCGGCGTGGAAGTAAATGCCTGTAGGAATTATCAGATCGCTATTATCGAGAATAGAAAAAAGAATGTTCATTCTTCTGTGTTGTTGTTAAAATAAAAATATTATAAATTCATATGGTGTGTGTTGTTTTTTCTTATGTATAGGGAAATGCCGAGGGTCATTCTGGTGTTTTGAATTGAATTGTGCATTGATAGAAGTTCTCTTTCGGTAGAATTGGCAGCACTGAAAAGTGCTTTTGGGAAAAAAAAATATATATATTATCAATTCATATGGTGTGTGTGTTTTTTTATGTATAGGGAAATGCCGAGGGTCATTCTGGTGTTTTGAATTGAATTGTGCATTGATAGAAGTTCTCTTTCGGTAGAATTGGTAGCACTGAAAAGTGCTTTTGGGAAAAAAAATGTCCGGGAAAAACACCTCAAGATCGAAATATTCTTTTCACTCCAGCAATATGAGTCCGACAGACGGGGCAACGGAGCAAAATATGCTGTTCTTCATCACCGTTCTCAGCGCATTGGCAAGTCCCGGCATTGCAAATAAAACTACACAAGCACATGCCACAAACAGCTAAATGTCCGCATGGGAAAAACACATAAACTGCCTCGATGGTCTGACAAATGGTGCAGTTGCTCTTCTCGCGTTCGGCCTCTAGTTGCCGGCAAAGTACAGCTCTTTCCCGCTCTAATTCTTGAATTCTGTTTTCTTGAGATTGTTGAGTAATTTCTCCCGCCTCTAATCGACGTCTCAGCCGGGCCATTCGTGTCGTTGTCACATCAGGAGTTGCTGGGTGAGGCGAAGTTGCAGGTCTGCTTGCAGTCAACCATCCCGCCGCTGTTTCCGAGATGGGTGGTGAAGGGGCTGTCAGTTCTTCAAGCTCGGCCTCTTCTCCACTTTCTATTTCATCAACAGAATCTTGGACCAAAACCTGTCGATCTACAGCTTCCGGACGGATAACTGCCACGATAAATCTGGGGATCCCGCCATCTACAGGGTGTTGGCGTCGTGTGTCAGCCATCTTGAGATATTGGCGTAACGGTATAGCGTGGGTTCCGAGGGACGGTGATATAAGCCAAGGTACTGAATTGGGAAATGCGACCCTTTTATAGTGAAAAACTTGGCACTGAGCCAACTGGCTGAGAGCCAGTTAGCACTGCGCCAACGGTATACCATTGACACATTCAGCCAGTGTCACTTTCGATGAAAACACAAAACAGTCTAAAATGATTCTAAAAAATAAAATTCACCTACGGTAATATATTCTAGTGTTTTGTAGAACTAACTATTTTTACATCTTTTCCAGCTGTCAACTGTTACGGTTTAGCGATAATGTTGCCATTTTCTCCCCTATATTTAGCGTTCATAAAACATTCAAGCTATAGTCTGGTGATCATAAAATTTAAAAATCACATGTCCAACACACACTCACATAATGAAAGCAAGAATCGAACTTGCGACCCCTCGAGATGAAGGATACCCGTCCAGGTTTCATTTTTTTTTTTGAGGTGTACTGAAATGCTCTCTCTAATTTATGCCACGGTATCTATATTTACATTTATGTTGTACATTTATGATACAGGCGTATATTACATCAATTCCCTGAGGTTAGAGTAATATGGTTGCTTTTTAGTCGCCCGACCTCGTCAATTTTTTTTGATGACTTTTATCCCATTTCATGATTTGTACTGTGGTGTGAGAGCTTGCGCACTCAGACATTTCGACGCCAACCTTTGCGTGCAGTGACACCCGGAGGAACGGCGCCAACAGTATACCCTTGACATGCACATTCAGCCAGCGTCACTTTCGATGAAAACACAAAACAGTCTAAAATGATTCTAAAAAATAAAATTCACCTACGGTAACATATTCTAGTGTTTTGTAGAATATAGATTCGCGTTCATTTCTACTTCGCCAAGAAAATTGGCAGATTGAAATGCTCTCTCTCTCTCTCTCTCTCTCTCTCTCTCATTTTAAGCCACGGTAACTATTTTTACATCTTTTCCAGCTGTCAACTGTTACGGTTTAGCGATAATGTTGCCATTTTCTCCCCTATATTTAGCGTTCATAAAACATTCAAGCTATAGTCTGGTGATCATAAAATTTAAAAATCACATGTCCAACACACACTCACATAATGAAAGCAAGAATCGAACTTGCGACCCCTCGAGATGAAGGATACCCGTCCAGGTTTCATTTTTTTTTTTGAGGTGTACTGAAATGCTCTCTCTAATTTATGCCACGGTATCTATATTTACATTTATGTTGTACATTTATGATACAGGCGTATATTACATCAATTCCCTGAGGTTAGAGTAATATGGTTGCTTTTTAGTCGCCCGACCTCGTCAATTTTTTTTTTATGACTTTTATCCCATTTCATGATTTGTACTGTGGTGTGAGAGCTTGCGCACTCAGACATTTCGACGCCAACCTTTGCGTGCAGTGACACCCGGAGGAACGGCGCCAACAGTATACCCTTGACATGCACATTCAGCCAGTGTCACTTTCGATGAAAACACAAAACAGTCTAAAATGATTCTAAAAAATAAAATTCACCTACGATAATATATTCTAGTGTTTTGTAGAATATAGATTCGCGTTCATTTCTATTTCGTCAAGAAAAAATTTTCATCTGAATATCAATGGTACCGTTGGCGCTAAGCCAGTTTGGCTCTCAGCCAGATGGCTCAGTGCCAAGTTTTTCGCTATAAAAGGGGGTTCATTTTGCAGTTCGGTACCATTTTCACTGACCATCCGAACGCACGCTATACCGTTACGCCAATATCTCAAGATGACTACCACAGATGAAACTTTGGATTTCGAATCTCGAGTGGCCGAAATGCTCAACGAACTTTTCAGCGACGACGAGCCACAAGACAGTCAACCGACCATAGCACCATTTTCATCAGCTGATTTACTCCACCAGAACTCTACACCAGCAACCATCACACGAGCACCGACAGAGTCCACTGAGGAAAAGACGGATATCAACGAATCCCAGCTGGAGGCAATTTTGAACGAGCTTTTCAGCAACAATGAGCCACAAGACATTCAACCAACCATAGCACCATTTTCATCAGCCGATTTACCAAACCAACTCTCTACCCCAGCGACCAGCAGCCGAGCGCCGATCAAGTCCATTCAGGAAAAGACGGAAGGAGAGAAGAAAGAAGAACAGAACGGTACAGCAAACCATCAGCAGGAAGACCTCATCATCTACACGAAAGAAGTACAAAGATTGGGCGCGCATTAGCATCAAACCTGCAGCAACTGCTATGTGTGAATTGCACGCCGCCTGATTACCATCTTGCTAAAGTCGCCCTCTTTCCCTGCGGACATCTAGCTATGTGCGCCTGTTGCATCGCTAAATTAGACGAGCGACTAACAGAACCACCAATCTGCCCAACGAGTGAATGTACCCTCATCAACTTAAGCTGCCCCATCTGTACCAAGCGGGTGACCGAGATGCGCCAAAGACAACGCCTGGTGTAAATAGAATGTTTCGCCGGGGCTGGAAGAAATTTTGAACGAACTTTTCAGCGACGACGAGCCACAAGACAGTCAACCGACCATAGCACCATTTTCATCAGCTGATTTACTCCACCAGAACTCTACACCAGCAACCATCACACGAGCACCGACAGAGTCCACTGAGGAAAAGACGGATATCAACGAATCCCAGCTGGGGGCAATTTTGAACGAGCTTTTCAGCAACAATGAGCCACAAGACATTCAACCAACCATAGCACCATTTTCATCAGCCGACTTACTCAACCAACTCTCTACCCCAGCGACCAGCAGCCGAGCGCCGATCAAGTCCATTCAGGAAAAGACGGAAGGAGAGAAGAAAGAAGAACAGAACGGTACAGCAAACCATCAGCAGGAAGACCTCATCATCTACACGAAAGAAGTACAAAGATTGGGCGCGCATTAGCATCAAACCTGCAGCAACTGCTATGTGTGAATTGCACGCCGCCTGATTACCATCTTGCTAAAGTCGCCCTCTTTCCCTGCGGACATCTAGCTATGTGCGCCTGTTGCATCGCTAAATTAGACGAGCGACTAACAGAACCACCAATCTGCCCAACGAGTGAATGTACCCTCATCAACTTAAGCTGCCCCATCTGTACCAAGCGGGTGACCGAGATGCGCCAAAGACAACGCCCGGTGTAAAAAGAATGTTTCGCCCTGACATTTATTTCAAAAAGCACTTTTCAGTGCTGCCAACTCTTCCGAAAGAGAACTTCTAACAATGCACAATTTTTCAAAAAAAAAAATAATAAAAAAATAACCACCCCCACACCACCCTTCGAAAAACGTATACACGCACAGGCTATAAGCTTGGACTGTTCAGCTGTCAACTGTTATGGTTTGGTCACAATATCGCCATTTTCTCCCCTATATTTAGCGTCCACAAAAAGAAGAGTATATTACATCAATTATGTTCAAGAAAAGACCCCGCTAGAAAATTGTCTTCAAATTGTCTGTTGTTGTGGGAGTATAAAAAAATCCTGGTCAACAGGGGCGCGTATATTTCGTGCGACGCTATGTTGCCAATGCATTGAAATATTGGAATAGGTTGTCTGCATGGGTTTCAACGCAAGTATAGTACTAAAGTCTAGCTTACCTGATAAAAGAGTTTAGTCCAGATGTATACCTATATTCCATACTCCCGGGCGTTTGATGCATATCTGGGGGCTGTTTTTTTTCTAGGTGGGTATAACACACCATGAAGCCTTCATCACGATGCATTCGTATCCTAAAAAATATGGGTATCACCACGAATCTCATTCCATATATATTTTTTCGAAATTCACAGATATTTCCATCGGTAAATCCGGTGTTCAGTATACCACATGGATGAAATGAACGCACTAAACTATGAAGCTAATGATTTTGGTCAGCGGCACACACATGCTCCCTGGTTTGGTGTCGACATCCCAGCGGTTTTCTGTTTCTTGGCTTGTCACGGACTTTTTCGAAATTCACAGATATTTCCATCGGTATAAATCCGGTCTTCAGTTTACCACATGGATGAAATGAAAACACTAAACTATCAAGCTAATGATTTCGGCCAACGGCGCACACACATGTTTCCTGGCTCTTCCTGGTGTCATGGTGTCGACACCCCAGTGGTTTTCTGTTTCTGGGGTGTGACGGTAGATGAATTTCTCCCCCCCCCCATACACCCACGTGGGGTGGGTGTGGCAAAACAGAGGGTGTTCAGCCAATGAACTATAAGAAAAACATATGTGTGTGCATATTAATAAACCACGTTGGCTGTATAGGTTGTAGAAAATGAGCGCTTAAAAAATGAACACATTTCATCACACTGTGTTGCGACTTTGTCGAATTGTTGCGAGTGCACGGGTGACTCAGTGCGTTTTCATATCTCGCTTTCACAGAATAGAATATCGGCTTATAAATTTGGGGTGGTGTGGGTAATTCGACAGTCTTCAAGGCCCTCCTTGAAAGATTTCGTATTTCTCAGTTTGATGCAAACATTATTTTTCGGCTACAAATAAATAATGCGTGAATTCTGATAGAACGTGAAACAATGTTTTATTCAGGTGAACAATTACTATATATTACGTATACAAGGCAATTTCAATAATACAAACAAGTCAATTCAATTCTTTTTATTGCTCGACTCTCTCACATATAGAGTATGGCAAATGCCATAATAATAACAAAATAATATAAAAGTCAATGGATACAGAGATAAAGCCTGTTACTGTGGCAATATCAATTTGTAAAGAAAGAAGATAGAACTAAGTATACTCAGCTGGATTGGGCATTTATCTGTTCGTCCCTATATATATATTATGTATGTACATCGCTATTTCACCATGTTCTGATGGAGGGTTGAACAGAATTTCTATATACTTTTCTTTGTCCATCGCTGATGTGACATTATCCTGTATTTGTAAGAGATCAGATAATGGTTTTCTTTTAATATAGAGACTATGCCAATAAAAATCTGTTTTTCTTCTTCAGGGTATATTATAGTATCGTCCAGTCTCTATTTCTAGTTTATGTGTACTTGTTCTAAATTTACTAATTGTTTGTTTATGTCTGATGTGTTCTATCTCGTAAAGGTGTGGTTGTAGTGTGTATTTGTGGTAAACTTGTCTGAGGCGTGTGCGCTTGCCAGAATAGGATATATTTTTTATATTGTATGGTTGACCATCAATCACAGATTCAAACAAGAACAAAAACTATCAGGAAGTACTGTATACAGACTATGTCGATTGGTATTCATGAGAATTTTCGAAGAATGTGCAATAGGGTTGTATATTAAACAACAATACAGATTACTACAAGAATGCGTTATGTACTAGAACATACATCTGAGAATTACATGTTTTATTCACAACATGTGAAAATTTAGAGTTCACACAGAGTCACAAATTCGCATCGGTTAGAGGCAATATATGTAGTATAGTTATCAGTTCACAAGTCCAGGTACGTCGTACTGACCCCATCGGGAAGGACTTTTCGTTTCGGATAGAAGAAGGTGAAGGCATCTCGTTGCTGTATGTACGAACGCATTTGATGAGCTGCCACACGAAATCCTCGATTGGTCCCACTAGCACTGACGCGGTTTTGAAGCACGTCCAGGTAGAGAGCTTTGTTAATGGTGGGGTCCCGTCGATTGACGCCCTTGCATCTGAACTTGTCTTGGTCTTCACCGTAACAGTAATAGGTTTTTGAACACAGGGCGATCATGGCATCACCACTCCATTCCAATTTGAATAGGCCTGGAGTACGTTTATCGTGGTTGTAATGGTCGCGTCGAGGCAGCCATTGATCCCGTTCCGCTTCATACTGGACTCGTAGTTCCGGTTTCACAAGTGACTCCCAGTCTGCATTAGAGACACCCATGTAGGTGGAATCTGTGTCCATTTCTATCAACTGCCAATCGCTCTGGTCGAAATACACGTGTATAAAGTCATAGAGGAACTCCAACATCCGGAGTTTGGCCATCTGCTACACCATACACCCGATTTGGAGGGGTAAGTTGTAGTGCGTGGTCTTTTTGGCAGAGGTAACCTCGTAGGTATCATCATCGATGACGTCGACGGATCGATACAGCGGCGAGTTGATTTTTGCTCGCGCTTGTTTCGTAGTGCATATATTCACGGTGACGTGGCGGGCTTGATTCGTTACAGATTTCCCATAAAAACTGTTCCCCGCGAGTTTCCAGGACTCAGCGATAATGGCCTTACTGGGATCCTTATCACCTTGACGACGAGCGGTGGTTACGGTGTCAGCGACGCTGGAAAAACAGGCATTGGGTACATACTGCATGACTTGATAGACTCGTGTGACCTCGAGACCGTGGCTCATGTACCAGCGCAGAAGTGGTGTGCCCAGTAAGATTTTTTCAGCCCACATACTGCCTATCAACATCCGACGCGGTTGTTGAAGTACTTCATACTCCTCGGCGTAGGCCCCCATGGTGTCTCCAATATCAGCTCGACTCACCAGCGTGTTTTTAAAAATGGGTGGGCACTCTGCAAACTGTGGCTTCAGGGCGTCGGGGACGTGCAGGTCACATTCTATAAACCCGTACAGGGTCTCCGTACGCACGGCTTCAAGGATCTGTGGCGTGGTGAGAATACGACAACGACTGAGCGGGTACTCGTGCTCTTTCAGGAAATTACGCAAGTGTGGGAGGACCTGGCACATGGTATGGAATTCGCATTCCCACATTTCTATCAGATGATACCCCAACTCTTGAATATAATCAGCATTATCCACCACTTCCGCCTGTAGCTCTTTCATAGATTTCCCACGGCGATCGTTGTAGTCACCGTGGGAGAACTTGCAACCGTGCCCGTGCCAATAGCACCCGTAAAACTGAAATACTGTAGGTCTTCCATTCACCAGGGCAAACCCATCGACAGGCAGTTGGCGATCTCCTACTCGCTTTTCTGTGGCGTTGGATTGGTGTCGGATAGAAATGCCGCGTCGATGGGCTTCCCAGTCCAGCCACTGGTCGGCGATATGTCTGTGGGACCGTTGTGGTTTGAAATGCTGGTCTTCCGCTAACCACCGCGTATAGTGACCGCTTGGCATGGGTTGAGCAATGGCCCACAGATACAACGCATTCGCATCAAAGCCGATGACTTTGTCGCACACTTTCCCACCTCGAATGGTCGTCACATCTTTCTCGTGGTACCGGTGAAATATGAGGCTTGGCCCGCCCACAATGTTATCTCGCAAACAATCATGCATATCCTCGTCTTTTTGTTGAATGAGTGAAAAGTAAGTAGAACAGTCTTGAAAGAGATACCGAAGAGCCAGGCCAGGTAAACTCAAACACTCTTTGAATATGTCGACGTGCATTTGGTTGCGAAACAGTTGCGCCATTTTCTCGGCCGCTTCGAGGAGGGAACGACATCCAGATTGTTGTAATATACCAGAAAATCTCGCAAGCTCTCCATGTGTTGGTCCTTCCATACCTGTCGCAGTTCAGTGTAGGTTTCTTCAGAACATTCTTCTTGCTTTAAATCATCGAAAAAAGCATCCCGGGATGGTAACTCTCTTTCCTCCAAGCGGTCGAGTGTCGACATGTAAGTGTAAGGGAACCGCCCTTTGGCTTGTTCACAGTCATAGGCCTTCACCCACTGCGCATAACTATAATTGGGCGCCAAATAATTCCGAACATCCAGGAAATTCAGTGACGTGGTAGTAAGCGCCATGTGATTATTAATCTTTTTGATCACACTCTTGACTTCACCGGACTGTGCCAAATAAGGGTATAAAAACTCCTTCACCATGTTGAGGTCGTAACGGCCAGAATTAAACCCGAGCACGGGTAACTGAGTCAGGTACTGCACGAACCGGGCTTTCAGTTTTTCCGCATACGGCTTGAGGCTTTCGACTGTCTTCTTCTCTTCAGTCTCCATTTCCGTTTCCTCGATCTGAGTCTCTATGTCCGACTCTTCTCTGTCACTGAACGATACACCCTGCGGTTGAATGTCCTGCCCACTCTGCTCCATCTCCGTCTCCTCGGTCTGAGTCTCCATGTCCGACTCTTCTCTGTTACTGAACGATACACCCTGTGGTTGAATGTCCTGTCCACTGTGCTCCATCTCCGTCTCCTCGGTCTGAGTCTCCATGTACGACTCTTCTCTGTCACGGAACGACATACCCGGCTCGGGAATTCGATCATCGAGTTCGTCCAGAACATCCCGGAACTTGACTACCAACAGTTCCGTACTGCGCGCGCTCACCGCCTCTAAATATTCCATCATCCGCGTAATCAGGTCATGGGGGTCACCGGTCGATACGAAACATACAGGGGCAGCGTCATAGCCGGGCACGTTGGTTGAAATGCTGACACTCAGCAGGATATGACGCTGTGTCCACTGCGTTTTGGCGGAGGTAGTGTCCATGGGTTCCAAAATCGCTTCAAAGTCATAGCATGCCCGGTAGGGAAAATAACGGTCCTCTTCTGCCACCACAAGACCCTCATCAGCTAGGTCTTCAAAGATAGTCGGCGTGTTGTGGTAAACACCTCCAGGAAATTTCCGTTTCACAGCGTTCGTACAGATTTTCTCGTGTTGTTGTAAGTTGTTGGAACGGTCAAACACCTGCTGGCATTGAGTGCAGCTGAAAGATTGGGCGAAGAGGCTCATATTGTGGATGAGAGAAAAGTGACTGACTCCACCGTAAGTAGTAGGAGACGGGCATTTGAGCGTAAATCCCCGGAAAATTGCCGGAAAATTCCCGGAAAATTGTCGGCTAATGGTTATACTGCAACATGTATATGGTTATGGTATATGGGGATATAAACGCGATATATATATAATACATATGTTCTCAAATTATAGTATATATTATATCATTATATAGTTAAAATTTATTTTCAAAAATCATGTTCTCAATGGTGATGCGATATAGCGCAGACTGTACATGCATTCAGACATATTGTGTCATTTGCTGTAGACCATATGGTTATCAAAACATATCGATTATTTAAAATTGTAACGGTGAGTGTTAATCTCCTGATATTCCGTTATCTGACCTGCTACCTACCACTGCGCGCGTGGTCTAATGCGATTATCTCTCAATTGACCAATTCACGGTTATCCGAGTTGTTTACCGTATACATCTGTGTTTACTTTTTGCCCCTGACAGTAAGAATAAGTACATAGCTATAGAGTTAAAATTATCCTTGAATTTTAATACCAATTCATTCCGTTATCAGGCACCTCTCCTGGTCTATAACTTTATTTGTAAAATGGAGCGGTTTGTCGCTGATATACGTCGTGTAATCCTTTAGCGTTGTTTACCGTTTTAACTCGATGGCATGAGAACATGGTCAGAATATGTTCTCAAAGTGTAGAATATCTTTCCTATTCTTTGCATATTCTGTGTGATAATATTATAGATCGCATTGACGACTAACTACTGAATGTCTGGCCCACGACTTCCGGTTTCACTCGATTGTATTTGTATTGATGATTTTAGGCCTGTCAGTAGAGCAATGACATGTTTCAAGATTATATTCCTAGAGTAAATGCAGAGTATTAGTGCATACAAATATATTATAGATTACTGTACCTTAATATTCCTTGTCATATCCGTCATATCTGTGGAGTATAGTATCCAGAATTTAGTTTTCCATTTTGCGAACTCCGCGAACTCGCCATTTCACCATTATATCGACAAGTCCTATGCAGATGACATGTGACTCTCAATATGTTAAACATAAGACAGTTTTTGGAATTTCATTATCCACAGACAACAGCTGTGTCAGATATTGTACTGTACCAGGCCTTCTATTCTTCCACCCCCTGGGAGGAGTGGAGGTGAATTATCATGGTGAAGATATATTGTAATATACTCCCAGGCTTAGGAAATGTTTTCCCGCTGAATACTAAAGTTTGTTTTATTGCAGGCACCACATGGCTCCTCTCCTAATCAACAAACACAATAAATCAACTGACTTTGTTCTTCTAGACTGACTAAACAATTAGAACCAATATTGGTTGGGTCATTGGCTCACAGATAAGCAAGTTATTTTACACCTCTAAGTTTGTCAAGCCATATATTATGATTCAATGGCGTTAATTCTGAATTTACCCAACGAGATAATCCATTTTCTAGACTGGAAGTTTAACATTAGTGTTAGTTTTCGAGTGGTGACCATGATAATATTCCTTAAAATACTGTATTCTTAAAGCAGAATACACTGTGGACAACGTAGTTAAAAATGAAATTCATCCTCTACCATATCAGTGCTGTAGTTTCTAATTTAAGCGTGTTTGGAAAGCGAGCCACAGGTTAAATAGCGGACTGAAATGATAACAGTTTAACCTACAATGACCCCTTAACAAAACTTTGTAATATTATTTCTAGCAGAATTGGTGGATTCAGGAAGGATAGACGTTTTGTTTCTCAAGAGACTGCTAAACATATATATAATGCTATTATCCAGCCGCACTTAGATTATTGTTGTCTAGTATGGGTAATTCTTCCAAATCACAACTTGATAGATTACAGAAACTGCAAACGAGAGCGCCGAGAACAATTTTAAATATTAAGTTTGATCGCAATATGCATGTTAAAGATATTCTTAAAATGGTAAATTTTATGAGTGTATGTGAGAGGATAAAATTTCAAAGATTATGTTTTATGTACAAGGCTCTTAACAGGCTTTTGTCGGAATACATCTGTGATAAATTTCAAAGAAACGCTGATGTGCATAGGTATCCCATACGGCAGCGTCACGAATTACATATCGTGGGAGGCTTATCTACTTTTTATAACAGAACTTATATATTTCAAGGTGCCAAATGTTGGAATGACCTGCCATTTGTTCTTAAAAATGCTGAAAATATTCAAAGTTTTAAATTTCATCTCAGGCGGCAAATTTTAACTACAGTATAGTTTTGGTGATTTATTCCACCGATTCTTGTTGTTTTATTATAATTTTATAATGCTTTACTTTCCATGTTTTAGTTTACTGTTATCTTATTTGTACATATGTATTACTTGTCCATCTATGTTATATGTCAGGACCTCCTGGAAGAGCAGGCTTGGCCTGAAGGAGTAAAATATTGGTCAAATAAATAAACATGTAGCAGGCAAATTTTCGTTCTACCGCAAAACTTTAATATGGGATGAAGTTATTACCTGCATTCAATGAGGTATATGCAGAGTTACCGGTCTTCGGCTCAACCTAGCTTATATCCATTTTTGAAGCTAAATCCAAATGTTTTATGGAGATTTTTTAGCATCCCCCTTTTACAATATAAAATCTATGGTCATTTATGATGAGGCACTGAGCAAAGGGATAGAGTGCTGTCGTGAGATTATTAAATACTGTATGTTAACATAAAAAACTACATAAAATGTAGAAGTGCTATGAACATTTTAGATTAGACACACTTCTGCTAAACATGTATCCCCATTTATGAAGATTTATAATCTCAACTATAAGAGGTTCAATGTGGATAAAGGCATTCCTGATATGGTATGTTGATCAGTAACATACTTGCAATCCTCATGGCACATGTTGCTGCCACAGCCTGCATGGCGTTTGATGTTAGAACAATGGACAAATCTTGTAACTATTTGACAGATAAAATATTTATTATGTGATCTGCACCTTATAATAAGTCTAACAAGAGTGGTATCTGTTACTGTTTTATCATTTGTATTGTTTTATCGGAAGCTATATGCGACGAGACAAAGACCTATCTATCAGTAAAATAGATTCGCCATTCCTGTATACTCCCATTTTCAGAACAGGGTTTGTGTACCGCTTCACAAATTAGCACACCATTTCACTTTAACCGAATATTACATTTATGGAACTAGGTAAATGAAAGTTAACCAATAGAGATGTGTATATGAGATATGTATATCATGAGGAAATATGATCCAGAGATTAGACTTGCACATACCAGCAACAATAAAACGATTTAAATCTAAATACCCCGTTTGTTCGTGTAATGCATTTCATGGAGGAATGCGATCATATTTCACCTTTTTTTTCAGTGGTATTCACGAAACTTAATTGTATCGATCGGTCGAGGTGATCACAGTTGTTGCTATTGAACAATACCCTCTATTTTTATTATTGACTTTTGCATTCCTTGGTTGGAACAGTTATTCGGTATCATGAAAGGGTGATTTGTAAAATAGACCGAGGTCAGTATGTATAACTGCAATCATTATTGTTCATTTCAATAAATGAAGTCATGCCATTGTAAAAAACTATTTCATATATACACGTTTTGGTGGCACTTCAAATGAGGCAAATATATATATATTTTAGACTTATCTGCAAAGCTCGTTTATTTTTGCTTCCCAATATTCCATCTGCAGGATAACTGTACATATCGTCAAGATGTATCGTGGCAAACTATACATCATTATCCTATGTGTAACTGAAACTTCACCTGAATACAAAATGCTGTTGTTTCTATCCCATTGGTAAAAGTCACTACACAACCACTGATTCGTTTTTATGCTTCACCATTCATACATGTACCTAGACTAGATTGCTTTGACATGCTGGAAATATATTAAATATAATATTCCCAATGCTTCCCTTGGTAGGTTGGAATCCAACTTCCCAACAGGCTCAATCTCCAGCAGTGTTACTCCCGCCAGTCTTGACCTCGCAACCATCTGGTGTTGTACCCATCCAACATAGTTCAGTGAAAACAAAATCGTAGGGTTGTGACTGCCCAATAAAGCAAGGAACGAAGAGAATGTAGAGAATAGTGCTCGGAAATGTATAATGTTAAACTGCTAGTATTCATATTGGGTAATAAGAAATTCACTCGAATGTGATTTCGCTAAATTACAGAGTGTAACCATACTGCATGACTGTATTACTCTCTGCAACCAGTTTACAAATTATCCGACTGATATCTTATTGCGCAGATTAAACATGTCTGAATTGTATGGGTCCATTCATATGGCAACAACTTTTTTTCTCAAATTCACGCAAAACGCTGACACTAGCTTTGATATGAGTCAATATACCAAGAAAATCAAAAAACACAATTTTTGACTGGTATACTTGTGTATAGATAAATGTGAACCCACTTAATGCATGTAATGAAAGAACACTCAAAATCATGAATAACAACTGAATTACAGATACTTAAAAATCTATTCACATTCACATCTATCAAGTCGTTAAGATCAGAACGTTCGCGGTCCATTGTTTTAGCTCTGTTTGGAGCTGTTAAGTAAAACTTCCACATATTACATGTAGCTACAACAGACGCCATTTTAAAGTTTTCATATGAACGGTATATCCCAACACTCGTTTGTAACTGAATCCGAATGTACGTAAATTGTATATTTGGTGCTGAATATTTCGGTTTCTGGTTATATGAACGAATTATGCTAATGGTAGACAAGGAGTTCTTATTGGATTAGAGCCTGTAATTTTTGTTTCATTCTGCCTAAGGTTGGGTCAAACACAGCTGATAACACCGATTCTGTAAGATATTGTAATAATATTTCAGGAAATTGTGCAGAATGTCCCATGCAGTATTCTGTACTTAATTTTGTTTAAAAAAATGTGTCTTAATTCTTGTATGAAACACCTGGAATGTATAATAGATCAGTTCGAGTTATGTTTATGAGTGTCTGCATCAGCGAGTCATCACTGAAACATCATGAATTGAGTTATCGAATGTAGTTATTAGAACCTATATAATGTTCACTTGGAGATGCATGAATATATGTGCAAACGGTATAGAGCAAGGGAAATACTCCATTTAAAGACGTTTCATTTAAGAGCCTAAACTAATATCAACTCATAAGAGAGATATTAGAAATAAATAAACGAATGCCTTGATCACAGGCATTATCCATCCTATAGCCTGAATAAAAATCATAGTTACCCTCCATTTCACAATGATGGAAACAGGAGAATTGTGTGCACACGTAATACAGTCATTTTCTTGGAAATATCATATAGCATCATATGAAATGGTGTGTTACCCAACAGCCTATTAATGGATATTGGTAAACAATAATGTTTAACACACACTCATCGCGTTAAACTACAGGTTACAATGTTTAAGAAATAAACTAAAACTCTAGGACTCTGTATTCCAGTTGATGGAAAGTGTTGTATTGCAAATATATCTTACACATGACCCTGCAATTCAAACTTAATTCTCAGTCTTAGCTTTACCCAATAGTCATGGTGTTTGAAAGTCCCTCGACAGAAAGGCCTTATTAAAGTAGCTCAATAGGATACCACCTCGACTGTTGGGATTCAAGTGCATGTGTGGTTAAAATTAGGGAAGTTCTGTTGTAGTTCATGTATTGGTATAGGTGTATCATGCATATGTTTGTACAGACAGCTTGGCTAGGATTCAAATCATTTGGTGATAACATCCATAATGGGGCAGACACATTTACTTTGATCTTAGAAAAAAAAGGTCAAGGTCAGTGAGTTACAATGAGTTTGTGCTCAATAAGGATACTTGTATCTTTGATGTCAATCTAGGAAAGTTGGCTCTAAATCACTGTTAATATATTGCTCTACATTAATACCATTAGAAAAGGTAAGTCAGTCACACTCCGTAAGATTGTGGTCAATGATATATGTATCTGGGGTTTTGGAATAATAACGCTAATCATTCAAGAGATGTGTTGATAACATCTACATATTGTTTGACCTTGAGAAATAGGTCAAGGTCTGTCATCACAGAAGAACTAATGGCACCCCGCAACCAGTACACATGGAGTAAATTTTTGAGAGTTGACTATAATCATCCATATATATTGTGCTCACAATATCTAATTTGAGCGTAATTTAACCCTGAAAAACATGTCATGCTCTGCCATATTAGACTTCCGGGGCATCAGGCTAGAGGCGATGACCTACATTTAGAAATCAAATGCAACATACCAAGGACTGGGGCAATCTTTCAAGACATATTGGGTTAACAACCTTGGAAATACTTTAAATGTATAACTTGGGTCAAGATCGATCGGCTACAGCCAATTCTGGATAATAGACAGCATCATATGTGGTATAAAACTTGGAAACCCTGGCTTGAAATCTTCAAGAGATATGATAACAAGGACGATTTTCAATAGTACAGAGCAATCATGACAATACCCCCTTTGTTCGGCTGACTGGTAACTAACTACCCACATTGTTTTAGCTCTGTTTGGAGCTGTTAAGTAAAACTTCCACATATTACATGTAGCTACAACAGACGCCATTTTAAAGTTTTCATATGAACGGTATATCCCAACACTCGTTTGTAACTGAATCCGAATGTACGTAAATTGTATATTTGGTGCTGAATATTTCGGTTTCTGGTTATATGAACGAATTATGCTAATGGTAGACAAGGAGTTCTTATTGGACTAGAGCCTGTAATTTTTGTTTCATTCTGCCTAAGGTTGGGTCAAACACACCTGATAACACCGATTCTGTAAGATATTGTAATAATATTTCAGGAAATTGTGCAGAATGTCCCATGCAGTATTCTGTACTTAATTTTGTTTAAAAAAATGTGTCTTAATTCTTGTATGAAACACCTGGAATGTATAATAGATCATTTCGAGTTATGTTTATGAGTGTCTACATCAGCGAGTCATCACTGAAACATCATGAATTGAGTTATCGAATGTAGTTATTAGAACCTATATAATGTTCACTTGGAGATGCATGAATATATGTGCAAACGGTATAGAGCAAGGGAAATACTCCATTTAAAGACGTTTCATTTAAGAGCCTAAACTAATATCAACTCATAAGAGAGATATTAGAAATAAATAAACGAATGCCTTGATCACAGGCATTATCCATCCTATAGCCTGAATAAAAATCATAGTTACCCTCCATTTCACAATGATGGAAACAGGAGAATTGTGTGCACACGTAATACAGTCATTTTCTTGGAAATATCATATAGCATCATATGAAATGGTGTGTTACCCAACAGCCTATTAATGGATATTGGTAAACAATAATGTTTAACACACACTCATCGCGTTAAACTACAGGTTACAATGTTTAAGAAATTAACTAAAACTCTAGGAATCTGTATTCCAGTTTATGGAAAGTGTTTCGTATTTGTGCAATCGGATAACAATTTGCGCATATATCACACCTAATCGGTGGCTATTTGATGAACTGATCACATGATATGAACATTTGCACTAATCGACCAATCATAAGATGTCATTTACGTAAATCCCATTTAATCACGTGATATTACTATATATATTAGACTACGTGTTTCCACAAATTTATCCGAATTTAATACTGTTGGGAATTCAGGAGCTATCTGACTGTCGCTATCATGGAAGAGGCTCACAGAGAAATTATCCGCACAAACTCTGTGATTCTCACCGATGAGATGCAACGTGTGATTCGAATATGTGACTTGCTCCATCAAAAGAATGTATTAACATTGGAAATGTATGAACATATTTTGGCAGAGAAGACAAGGACTGGACGTGCCCGTCATATGTTAACACTGCTGCCCAGACGAGACCCCAGGGCATTTCATGCTTTCGTTGAATCTCTACTAGAGACAGGGAACAACACCCTATAGCATGTCTGCTACGCCCTGAATTCAGGAAGGAAATTGCGATCCAGTTAAACGACCTGTTTAATATAGCATATGCTAAAGCCATCGTACCATTGATGCACCAACTGGCACATGCCAATTGCGAGCCCTGTACTTTGTATCAAACAGGTCTACACTCACAAACACGAAACCGGACTATCAACGAATGCATCTCAGCATACTTTGATTTTGCATTGGACCTTGTTAATGAGGACAATGTCCTGATCGAATGGGAAGATATGGTTAAAGCATCGTCCCTGCAAACAGATGCATATGATCTTCTGTTATACAAATGTGCAGCATGGCGACGTGAACTGAAAACCGATTCTTGGAAACACAATTTACAACGTCTCACAAAAAGGTTCATAAAACTAGAGCAATGGTTTCGTGCACCCCAACACATGGGGTATTATTTGAGATGTTTCTCCTCAAGATGTGTACCACACCATATTGTCACCACCTCATATTTTGTCTCCGAAATAAAATATTATAAAATCATTATTAAACGAGTTGTTGCGTCATTTGCACTCGCCTGCGAAGTCAAAGCGAACGATATATACAAGATTTTTATGTATTGGTCTATTTTCTCTTCAACATGAGAACATAAACGATGGGGCTAGTAAACTATACACTGGTTTTTTATGGATTGTCTTATTTTATTGAACTGTCTATTATAATACACTCATGGTAAAGAACATGAGAAGCTTATTTCTCGAGAAAAACGTTAAAAGGATTCGTACCTGGATATTTTTTCAAACCTCTTGAACATCAATGTATTGAATAAACGTATATATATATATAGCGATCATGTAAAGAAATTTGATCATGAACAGTCACGCAGGAAATCTTCCGCTACAAGACAATAACCATTAACAGAACAATATTTGTGGGTAGTTAGTTACCAGTCAGCCGAACAAAGGGGGTATTGTCATGATTGCTCTGTACTATTGAAAATCGTCCTTGTTATCATATCTCTTGAAGATTTCAAGCCAGGGTTTCCAAGTTTTATACCACATATGATGCTGTCTATTATCCAGAATTGGCTGTAGCCGATCGATCTTGACCCAAGTTATACATTTAAAGTATTTCCAAGGTTGTTAACCCAATATGTCTTGAAAGATTGCCCCAGTCCTTGGTATGTTGCATTTGATTTCTAAATGTAGGTCATCGCCTCTAGCCTGATGCCCCGGAAGTCTAATATGGCAGAGCATGACATGTTTTTCAGGGTTAAATTACGCTCAAATTAGATATTGTGAGCACAATATATATGGATGATTATAGTCAACTCTCAAAAATTTACTCCATGTGTACTGGTTGCGGGGTGCCATTAGTTCTTCTGTGATGACAGACCTTGACCTATTTCTCAAGGTCAAACAATATGTAGATGTTATCAACACATCTCTTAAATGATTAGCGTTATTATTCCAAAACCCCAGATACATATATCATTGACCACAATCTTACGGAGTGTGACTGACTTACCTTTTCTAATGGTATTAATGTAGAGCAATATATTAACAGTGATTTAGAGCCAACTTTCCTAGATTGACATCAAAGATACAAGTATCCTTATTGAGCACAAACTCATTGTAACTCACTGACCTTGACCTTTTTTTTCTAAGATCAAAGTAAATGTGTCTGCCCCATTATGGATGTTATCACCAAATGATTTGAATCCTAGCCAAGCTGTCTGTACAAACATATGCATGATACACCTATACCAATACATGAACTACAACAGAACTTCCCTAATTTTAACCACACATGCACTTGAATCCCAACAGTCGAGGTGGTATCCTATTGAGCTACTTTAATAAGGCCTTTCTGTCGAGGGACTTTCAAACACCATGACTATTGGGTAAAGCTAAGACTGAGAATTAAGTTTGAATTGCAGGGTCATGTGTAAGATATATTTGCAATACAACACTTTCCATCAACTGGAATACAGAGTCCTAGAGTTTTAGTTTATTTCTTAAACATTGTAACCTGTAGTTTAACGCGATGAGTGTGTGTTAAACATTATTGTTTACCAATATCCATTAATAGGCTGTTGGGTAACACACCATTTCATATGATGCTATATGATATTTCCAAGAAAATGACTGTATTACGTGTGCACACAATTCTCCTGTTTCCATCATTGTGAAATGGAGGGTAACTATGATTTTTATTCAGGCTATAGGATGGATAATGCCTGTGATCAAGGCATTCGTTTATTTATTTCTAATATCTCTCTTATGAGTTGATATTAGTTTAGGCTCTTAAATGAAACGTCTTTAAATGGAGTATTTCCCTTGCTCTATACCGTTTGCACATATATTCATGCATCTCCAAGTGAACATTATATAGGTTCTAATAACTACATTCGATAACTCAATTCATGATGTTTCAGTGATGACTCGCTGATGCAGACACTCATAAACATAACTCGAACTGATCTATTATACATTCCAGGTGTTTCATACAAGAATTAAGACACATTTTTTTAAACAAAATTAAGTACAGAATACTGCATGGGACATTCTGCACAATTTCCTGAAATATTATTACAATATCTTACAGAATCGGTGTTATCAGCTGTGTTTGACCCAACCTTAGGCAGAATGAAACAAAAATTACAGGCTCTAATCCAATAAGAACTCCTTGTCTACCATTAGCATAATTCGTTCATATAACCAGAAACCGAAATATTCAGCACCAAATATACAATTTACGTACATTCGGATTCAGTTACAAACGAGTGTTGGGATATACCGTTCATATGAAAACTTTAAAATGGCGTCTGTTGTAGCTACATGTAATATGTGGAAGTTTTACTTAACAGCTCCAAACAGAGCTAAAACAATGGACCGCGAACGTTCTGATCTTAACGACTTGATAGATGTGAATGTGAATAGATTTTTAAGTATCTGTAATTCAGTTGTTATTCATGATTTTGAGTGTTCTTTCATTACATGCATTAAGTGGGTTCACATTTATCTATACACAAGTATACCAGTCAAAAATTGTGTTTTTTGATTTTCTTGGTATATTGACTCATATCAAGCTGTCTCCCTGCGACAGTGGTTGCCATGTTTGGACCTTACAGACATGTCTAGCACAAACTGTGAAAATACAGTCATGCAGTATGGTTACACTCTGTAATTTAGCGAAATCACATTCGAGTGAATTTCTTATTACCCAATATGAATACTAGCAGTTTAACATTATACATTTCCGAGCACTATTCTCTACATTCTCTTCGTTCCTTGCTTTATTGGGCAGTCACAACCCTACGATTTTGTTTTCACTGAACTATGTTGGATGGGTACAACACCAGATGGTTGCGAGGTCAAGACTGGCGGGAGTAACACTGCTGGAGATTGAGCCTGTTGGGAAGTTGGATTCCAACCTACCAAGGGAAGCATTGGGAATATTATATTTAATATATTTCCAGCATGTCAAAGCAATCTAGTCTAGGTACATGTATGAATGGTGAAGCATAAAAACGAATCAGTGGTTGTGTAGTGACTTTTACCAATGGGATAGAAACAACAGCATTTTGTATTCAGGTGAAGTTTCAGTTACACATAGGATAATGATGTATAGTTTGCCACGATACATCTTGACGATATGTACAGTTATCCTGCAGATGGAATATTGGGAAGCAAAAATAAACGAGCTTTGCAGATAAGTCTAAAATATATATATATTTGCCTCATTTGAAGTGCCACCAAAACGTGTATATATGAAATAGTTTTTTACAATGGCATGACTTCATTTATTGAAATGAACAATAATGATTGCAGTTATACATACTGACCTCGGTCTATTTTACAAATCACCCTTTCATGATACCGAATAACTGTTCCAACCAAGGAATGCAAAAGTCAATAATAAAAATAGAGGGTATTGTTCAATAGCAACAACTGTGATCACCTCGACCGATCGATACAATTAAGTTTCGTGAATACCACTGAAAAAAAAGGTGAAATATGATCGCATTCCTCCATGAAATGCATTACACGAACAAACGGGGTATTTAGATTTAAATCGTTTTATTGTTGCTGGTATGTGCAAGTCTAATCTCTGGATCATATTTCCTCATGATATACATATCTCATATACACATCTCTATTGGTTAACTTTCATTTACCTAGTTCCATAAATGTAATATTCGGTTAAAGTGAAATGGTGTGCTAATTTGTGAAGCGGTACACAAACCCTGTTCTGAAAATGGGAGTATACAGGAATGGCGAATCTATTTTACTGATAGATAGGTCTTTGTCTCGTCGCATATAGCTTCCGATAAAACAATACAAATGATAAAACAGTTACAGATACCACTCTTGTTAGACTTATTATAAGGTGCAGATCACATAATAAATATTTTATCTGTCAAATAGTTACAAGATTTGTCCATTGTTCTAACATCAAACGCCATGCAGGCTGTGGCAGCAACATGTGCCATGAGGATTGCAAGTATGTTACTGATCAACATACCATATCAGGAATGCCTTTATCCACATTGAACCTCTTATAGTTGAGATTATAAATCTTCATAAATGGGGATACATGTTTAGCAGAAGAGTGTCTAATCTAAAATGTTCATAGCACTTCTACATTTTATGTAGTTTTTTATGTTAACATACAGTATTTAATAATCTCACGACAGCACTCTATCCCTTTGCTCAGTGCCTCATCATAAATGACCATAGATTTTATATTGTAAAAGGGGGATGCTAAAAAATCTCCATAAAACATTTGGATTTAGCTTCAAAAATGGATATAAGCTAGGTTGAGCCGAAGACCGGTAACTCTGCATATACCTCATTGAATGCAGGTAATAACTTCATCCCATATTAAAGTTTTGCGGTAGAACGAAAATTTGCCTGCTACATGTTTATTTATTTGACCAATATTTTACTCCTTCAGGCCAAGCCTGCTCTTCCAGGAGGTCCTGACATATAACATAGATGGACAAGTAATACATATGTACAAATAAGATAACAGTAAACTAAAACATGGAAAGTAAAGCATTATAAAATTATAATAAAACAACAAGAATCGGTGGAATAAATCACCAAAACTATACTGTAGTTAAAATTTGCCGCCTGAGATGAAATTTAAAACTTTGAATATTTTCAGCATTTTTAAGAACAAATGGCAGGTCATTCCAACATTTGGCACCTTGAAATATATAAGTTCTGTTATAAAAAGTAGATAAGCCTCCCACGATATGTAATTCGTGACGCTGCCGTATGGGATACCTATGCACATCAGCGTTTCTTTGAAATTTATCACAGATGTATTCCGACAAAAGCCTGTTAAGAGCCTTGTACATAAAACATAATCTTTGAAATTTTATCCTCTCATATACACTCATAAAATTTACCATTTTAAGAATATCTTTAACATGCATATTGCGATCAAACTTAATATTTAAAATTGTTCTCGGCGCTCTCGTTTGCAGTTTCTGTAATCTATCAAGTTGTGATTTGGAAGAATTACCCATACTAGACAACAATAATCTAAGTGCGGCTGGATAATAGCATTATATATATGTCTAGCAGTCTCTTGAGAAACAAAACGTCTATCCTTCCTGAATACACCAATTCTGCTAGAAATAATATTACAAAGTTTTGTTAAGGGATCATTGTAGGTTAAACTGTTATCATTTCAGTCCGCTATTTAACCTGTGGCTCGCTTTCCAAACACGCTTAAATTAGAAACTACAGCACTGATATGGTAGAGGATGAATTTCATTTTTAACTACGTTGTCCACAGTGTATTCTGCTTTAAGAATACAGTATTTTAAGGAATATTATCATGGTCACCACTCGAAAACTAACACTAATGTTAAACTTCCAGTCTAGAAAATGGATTATCTCGTTGGGTAAATTCAGAATTAACGCCATTGAATCATAATATATGGCTTGACAAACTTAGAGGTGTAAAATAACTTGCTTATCTGTGAGCCAATGACCCAACCAATATTGGTTCTAATTGTTTAGTCAGTCTAGAAGAACAAAGTCAGTTGATTTATTGTGTTTGTTGATTAGGAGAGGAGCCATGTGGTGCCTGCAATAAAACAAACTTTAGTATTCAGCGGGAAAACATTTCCTAAGCCTGGGAGTATATTACAATATATCTTCACCATGATAATTCACCTCCACTCCTCCCAGGGGGTGGAAGAATAGAAGGCCTGGTACAGTACAATATCTGACACAGCTGTTGTCTGTGGATAATGAAATTCCAAAAACTGTCTTATGTTTAA
This sequence comes from Hanleya hanleyi, assembly GCA_036873755.1. Classification (NCBI taxonomy): domain Eukaryota; kingdom Metazoa; phylum Mollusca; class Polyplacophora; order Lepidopleurida; family Hanleyidae; genus Hanleya; species Hanleya hanleyi. The sequence continues at coordinate 133,775 of JAVTVY010052831.1, read as the reverse complement.
CATATTGAGAGTCACATGTCATCTGCATAGGACTTGTCGATATAATGGTGAAATGGCGAGTTCGCGGAGTTCGCAAAATGGAAAACTAAATTCTGGATACTATACTCCACAGATATGACGGATATGACAAGGAATATTAAGGTACAGTAATCTATAATATATTTGTATGCACTAATACTCTGCATTTACTCTAGGAATATAATCTTGAAACATGTCATTGCTCTACTGACAGGCCTAAAATCATCAATACAAATACAATCGAGTGAAACCGGAAGTCGTGGGCCAGACATTCAGTAGTTAGTCGTCAATGCGATCTATAATATTATCACACAGAATATGCAAAGAATAGGAAAGATATTCTACACTTTGAGAACATATTCTGACCATGTTCTCATGCCATCGAGTTAAAACGGTAAACAACGCTAAAGGATTACACGACGTATATCAGCGACAAACCGCTCCATTTTACAAATAAAGTTATAGACCAGGAGAGGTGCCTGATAACGGAATGAATTGGTATTAAAATTCAAGGGTAATTTTAACTCTATAGCTATGTACTTATTCTTACTGTCAGGGGCAAAAAGTAAACACAGATGTATACGGTAAACAACTCGGATAACCGTGAATTGGTCAATTGAGAGATAATCGCATTAGACCACGCGCGCAGTGGTAGGTAGCAGGTCAGATAACGGAATATCAGGAGATTAACACTCACCGTTACAATTTTAAATAATCGATATGTTTTGATAACCATATGGTCTACAGCAAATGACACAATATGTCTGAATGCATGTACAGTCTGCGCTATATCGCATCACCATTGAGAACATGATTTTTGAAAATAAATTTTAACTATATAATGATATAATATATACTATAATTTGAGAACATATGTATTATATATATATCGCGTTTATATCCCCATATACCATAACCATATACATGTTGCAGTATAACCATTAGCCGACAATTTTCCGGGAATTTTCCGGCAATTTTCCGGGGATTTACGCTCAAATGCCCGTCTCCTACTACTACCGTAGTCGTAGATGTTCACCTTCATCGTGGACGCGTACCGTTCTGAAGAGCGATGCACCAATTCAGCGACAAATTCAGGGTTCTCCTCGCCTTCCCGTAGTAATCGATAGACAAAGATATTCACCTTGAAGAGCGATTCGACGACATCCAAATGTTTGAAGGGAACACCTCGGAACTGCCGCTTATCCATGTCTTGTTCCTCTAGATACTCTTCCCAATAGCAGTTGGCCACTCGCTCACAATCTCTGGGATAACACTGGTCCAAATGTACGGCCAAACAGCGAAACAAGCATTTCCGGTCTTTGTAGGGTCCATTTGCTCCGCCTGTTAACGCATACAGGCCTTTTCGTCGCCTCAACCAAGGCGGGAGAATGACGGGAGCACCGATCGGATGATTCCGCAATTTCGTCACATAGAATGTGACGTTGGTGACCATTTCCACCAACCATTTCGTGTTCGGTCGCTGCAGGCGGGCCCACTCCAACGGGTCTAATGTAGTGAGTTGCTCGACCACCGGCTCCAGGGAAATAGCATCCGTCACCGTGAAGGGCTGATCAAATACATGACTGTTGTTGCTCGGATAGAAATAACGTAGTTGATTGGTCTCCTTGTGCCGAAGAATGTATCCAAAAGTCATATTGACCCGAAACGACGTGGATTGGTCGTTGAAAATACGTTCCACGTAGGACGGAAGATGTATCAGCTCCACCAGTCGAAAATTGTGCAAGTCCAGTATGGGCCGTTGACGGTGAAAGCAATGGCGAATGGTGTTCCAATGTCGCCGGTATATGGCACTCACGGACTGGTCTTCTGGTAATGCATCATCGGCAGGCACCGCTGGATCTCCTGGAAAATGTTGTTCTGGTCTCGTATTGTTGTCGGCTCGTCTCAGGGGAGATCTTGAACGATCACGACTCATGGTGGAAAGGAACACAGGTAGATGAGGTAGACAGGCTGGTGAGGCGGGCAGTGGTCAGGTACAGCGTCAGGCAGGCAGTCTGTAGGCAGGCAGTGGTCAGGCAGGCAGGCTGGAGGTAGACAGGCAGGTTGTAGGCAGGCTGGTTGGCAGTGATGAGGTGGATAGCTTCGGATGGTCAGTGAAAATGTTGGTACCGACTTGAAAACGAACCCCTTTTTATAGCGAAAAACTTGGCACTGAGCCAATTGGCAACCAGCCAATTGGATGCCTGCCAACAGTACCCAGATGTTGGCACCAGGCCAATATCCGACCCATCTCAAACTTGGCATCCAGCCAATTGGATACGTGCCAACGGAACCCGGCTGTTGGCCTCCAGCCAATGCTGATGCAATCCAATATGCACAGAGCCTATAGGACGGACACCCAGCCAATTATAAAACTTGGACACTTCAAGGTAAGCCCATTTTACATGTATTAACGTTTTAAATGTTTCAATGTATTAAATGGCTTCAATACAGATCCCCCTATTGGTTCGCCGCACTATTTTTTCTCGCGGACTGTTTTCCTCCCCACCCAGAGGTGTCATTCGGCCCCACAACCCGATCACTTGAACCCTAATAGTACTCCGCCTCCAAGATCAATATACTACACGGTACGCGACCACGCAAAGGTCAAAGGTCAACGCTGCGTACTTCCCCGAGGTCAATATGGTTTTCACCAGAGGTCACGCTCCATTCACCCATACCGGAAGTGACGTCATAGGTCACGCGACACAGACAAGTCTGGACATGTCCAAAGGTCACGTGACCTTGTATCCGAATTCAACAGAATAAACCGCTGCCACATTGGTCAAGTTTTTTACCATATTCAAGATGGCGGCCAAACTCTGGCAGAGGTTACTTTCCAATCTCCAGCGCCAACGCCTCAAGTTTAAGTGCAAAGGGGTCAATACGAGTCTATCTGCTTGAATACTACTACTATCGATATTGAAACATGAGATTGATCTAATCAAAACCCCTCGGCTTTCCCCAAGTGATTGAGACTCATGTGTAGTGTGAACTGGGGAAGAAATAGTTCTATGTGGGATGATCAAGAGGTCGGTAGTTGGTTCATTCAGGCATACAGGACAGAAATAGAAAAATTATATATCTGTAAAGGGGCATAACTCTGTAAAATATGAGCCGATGGGAGCCACTTTCAATAGGCGTCTGACCTATAGCACTCTGTAAAATAAGATCCGAGACAAATAAGCTGTACTGAACGCGGATCTGCAGATATAACTTGTACATTCAGCTACAGAAAACAAAATCGGAGATTATTACATCCGAAAGGGGCATAACTCCATAAGCCGAGGCGGGTAATCCTTTGTTGGCTTGTAGAATACAACAATATAAATAAGTTTCCAAAATATAGTAGCTATACCGAACACAGTTCTGCAGATATTGTCGGTTACATTCCGGCATATAGGAGAGAAATAGAAAGTAATATATCTGTAAAGGGGCATAACTCTGTAAAATATGGGCCGAGGGGAGCCACTTTCGATAGGCGTCTGACTTAGCACTACTGTAAAATAAGAACCAAGACGAATAAGCTGTACCAACACGGATCTGCAGATATAACTTGTACATTCAGCTACAAATAACAAAATCGGAGATTATTACATCCCAACGGGACATAACTCCGTAAGAAGAGGCGAGTAATCCTTTGTTGGCTTGTAGAATACAATATAAATAAGTTTCCAAAATATAGTAGCTATACCGAACACAGTTCCGCAGATATAGCTGGTTACATTCAGGCATATAGGACAGAAATAGAAATTAATATATCTGTAAAGGGGCATAACTCTGTAAAATATGGGCCGAGGGGAGCCACTTTCGATAGGCGTCTGACTTAGCACTAGATAAATAAGTGTTGAAAATTTGGTGGTTGTGTCCCAAGCGGTTTTGCCTAAAATGCGGTAACGGATGGACGGACGGACGGACGGACGTACCGACGGACGGACGGACGTACAGACGGACGGACGGACGTACATGGCAACGACAATACCCCGAGGCCAAAATGGCGCATTGATATTGAAGAATATGCCGGACTCCATTTGGACTTTCTGGTTGACCACAAACAAAACAGGCCTATAACACACCACTACACGTCCTGGCACTCTATCTGTAATTTTTTATGTGGGAACATGGTCAGCTATAGGAGCGCCGAAAAGTGGGGGGGGGGGGCAAAGATATTTGTGTCCACACCTGTAACTTACTATATTAATTACAACTGAGTTCCTAAAGTTTGGGTGCGCACTGTGCATATGATCAATTTCCTGAATTGAATTGAATTTGACCTTGTGTTTTTTTCAGACTGACAGATGGTAGCATGCAGTTGTCAGTGTGGTTGTTTCATATACAGGGAGTTCTCTATGGCTTTCATGTCAGCACACCTACTACTACCCTCAAGGAGAGTATGTCTCCACCCCCAGGGCGCCGAGCCTATCTATCTCCCAAACAAGCCCTCGCCCGACCCTGATATATTGTGTTTGAGCATATACATCTCCGATATATCTTGGCAGAAGTTGAAATGTATGTGTTGTCTGCAATCTTGGGATAATTCAATGAATTGCAACCCCAAAATGTTTCAATTTATCAGGCACAGACCCATGTTTTTGTATTTGGTAAGTGGGTCGCTAATATAGATCTTACTTGGAATTGTTTTTCATGCCAATCCGCCTCTGGGTGGCGCCACCTGGTGCATCTCCAGACAATAACTTTTGAAAACCTTAAGGATTCTTTCCAAATTTGGTGTTTGGGTACCTTGCCTCAAGATCTGGCTTGAGAATATTTTTCATGTTGATTCGTGTATAGGGGGACCACCAGAAAGCTAAGCTAAGTGTTTCCAGACAATAACTTTTGAAAACCTGAACCGATTCATTCTAAATTTGGTATTTTCTATTTCCATTGTCAAGGGATCTTGCCTCAAGATCTCGGTTGGAATAATTTTTTATGCCTATATACATGGCGCTACCTGTGGGCCAGGATAAAATTGCATTTTCGAACAGTATCTGTTGGACCTGAATGGATTCTTTTAAATTTGGTATGTGTGTACCTTTCCTCAAGGCATCTATCTTATGGGGCAATGTTAATGATGTTTTTCCTAACTTTTACGTTTACTTTCTTCACAAATCATGAATGTTTCCTTTACTAAAGATGCAAAAGGGATGCCTCCTCGATCCTATTCGATCGACTTCAATATTTGGCATATGCATTCCTTGTGACAAGATGTTGATTGGTATTGCGTTTCAGAAAGATCTGCCTGTAGGTGGCGCCACTAGGGTTCTTTCCATTCTTTTGTGCTGCAAGCAATAACTTTGAAACGCTTTGAAATGTCGCTCGAAATTTGGTTTCCAGGCAATAACTTGAGAACTGCTCATCGAATTCTTCCCAAATTAGGCATGCATATACATTGTACCTTGCCATGAGATGTTGCTTGGGATTGCTTTATCCACGTCTGCTTAGAAGGTGAGGCCACCTGATGACAAAATTTGAAATTTGTTTTTTTGCCAATAACTTGATCTTCTCAAATTTAGCATGCATGTACCATGCCAGGATGATGTTGCATGAGATTGCCTTTCATTCATTTGCTCTTACAGGTGGCGCCACCTCGTGTCAAATCTAAATTTGATTTCGCTCATCGGATTTTTCTCCAATTTGGTATGCAGATACCATGCCATGATATGTCCCTTGGGATTGTATATTGCCTGCTTCTGCATACCGGTGGCGACACCTGCAGGAAAAATCTGAAATTTGTTTCTGGCAATAATTTGACAACTGCTCATCGGATTCTTCTCAAATTTGGTATTCATATGCCATAATGTGTCACTTGGGATTGTGTTTCGCACCCTTGTGCCTACAAATCTAAATTTGGTTTCTGGGCAATAACTTGAAGACTCCTCTTCAGATTCTTTCCAAAGTTGGTATGCTGATACAAGTACCATGCCATGAGATGATGCTTGGGATTACGTTTCGCTTCCTTGCACCTACAGGTGGCGACACCTGGTGGCAATTTAAAATTTGGTTTCCGGACAATAGGATGAGGATGCATTCAGCTTCTCATCAAATTTGGTTTCCAGATAATATGCCTTGAGATGTCACTTGGGGTTGCTTCTTGGTTACATAATTTCCATGCTGCATGAAAACTATATTACAGAAGCAATCAACGTTCAGTCAACGGTTCTGAGTTCTGAGTTAAAACTTGGGAAGGCAGAAAGATCTCTCCACATCCAACGCCTATGAAGTAGCAGTTGCCTCCCTCATGTATATCCCCCCGAGACCAACAATGCTAAAAAATATTGCTGCCATTTCGGCGGGGAACTTAGCATCCTCTGGCTGCTTGTTGTTATTCATTTAAAATATAATACTTATAAAGATGCAAACACAGACGTATTGCCAATAAGAATAAGCATCACGGTGATGGGCCTCGAAATCCATATATGGCAAGCGGCCCGTAAACCACCATTTCAAACGAGACACCAAACGTCTGAATGATTCAACGCTGCAGGTCCAGTCTTTCTTCTCTGTTGTTGAGACCTGGAGCGTTGGAGCGTTCAGATGCCACGATTGACACCAGACCTCTGAATGATTCAACGCTTAACGCTTCAGGTCCAATCTTCCTTCTCTATATTGAGGACCTGGATCGTTGGAGCGTTCAGATGCCCGTCAACGTTCAGCATCAAAAACGCTTTAAGCGCGGGTGTCAAACGATTCAAGGAATCGACTCGGGAAGTTCCTTCCAGGGTTATGATTAGGGTACCCATTTATTATGGTACCTTACTTTACTGAAACTCCCATCTGTATCTACCCCGTTGTTCACCGTATCATGCGTCATGCCTGCTGCGCATAGGCCTACTCGATCCTGCACATGAGCAGTTGGCCCATTATAATCTAGCTCGAATGCGTGGCTTCAGGGATCTATAGTGTTGTGAAACCTCCATATCTTTCACCCTGCTGGTTTTCCATATCATGCTCCACATCTGCCATATAACCCGATTTGCGCTTTCCGTACTACTTCGCGGACCGTAAGTGATATCATGCGCGTGGGTCCGTGTATGTACCGTTAATTCAATTTTCGTTCCAACAATGGAATCTGAAAATGAGTTTCAATCATCTTTTCCGTTTTTTTGTTTTCTCAATACAACACAGAAAACGGTTATCGGTTAATATTTGACTGTTACGGTGGACGGTTTACGAACGGTAGCATCTATCCCCGTTCAGAAAACGGTGATCGGCGTCAGGTACCTAAAATCGATATCTACCGTTAAAAACATTTCCGTAAAACGAAATACATCTGAAAATATGTAGGCCTAGATCGGTTAATATTTGACTGTTACGGTGGACGCTTTACGAACGGTAGCATCTATTCCCGTTCAGAAAACGGTGATCGGCGTCAGGTACCTAAAATCGGTATCTACCGTTAAACCCATTTCCGTAATTTAAAATTTATTAGAAAAAAGGTAGAAGTACCGCCTACCGTTTTTCATTCGACCAAACGGAAAACGAAAAATGGTTACCATTCAGCAGTTCCGTTTATCATGTTCCATCTCTATGAGGGTAATTGGATATTTGATATCTATACGGGTCATTCTACAGTAAAGGCCAGTTTTCATGTCCCCGTGCCAAACAGCTAAAAATCTTTGTATTAGGCGGCCTTTAATGTTTGTGGTCATCGTATATCGTTAATTTAAGGATTTATAATGATCATCTACCGATTAACGAATAAAAAAACAACATTTTGTTCTGCACAAAAGGGGCCTTGTTCATAATGGACTAACACGACTTCAACAGGACAGGCGATATATCTTGCTTCCCATGCTCCCATGTTATCTGGGCCCAAGTTGCCCCCCCCCCCGCCCCCATTCAGGGGTGTTTGTCTGTGACTGAACTGCCACTGTTTGACATATTTTGCTGTTTCTCACAACATTTGTTTCGCCGTATATAATGAGACGACCAGCCTATGCTGTACTGCTTTGTTCTATTGAGAGTTCTATTGAGATCGTTTTTCCAGTACAGAAGCATAACATGTAAATGTGTTATCGATGGCCTAATTTTCGTTTATGCCTGTAAAACGCTCACCTGGCAATTCAGATTACTTTTAACAGCTGTTTTCTTGATGGATTGTATCAGTATTTGGTACAGATCATTAGCATTTGCTGACAGGTGATGACATAATTCTTTTATGGAGTTATAGCCGTTTTTATGCATCTTTGCCAACAAGTTCTGGACGATGTCCGCCATGTTGTTTCATGATGACACATCTAGACAGATTAGTATCTTGCTATAACTATTTATTGTCGCTGTTAGTAATAATTAACGATCTGATTATTCTCAGAGGCCGTAGAGTGAACTCTTATGGGTGGCTGTACAGTGTTTTGGTAGTTGGGAAAGTTCCCGATAGGTGGAGTTGTACCGAATGACCGCACGAGCGGGAGAGTATAAATACGATGACAGGACGATTTGAGAGCAGATAGCCTTTGGCTTTCTCACTGATGACAGATTGCTCTAAGCTTTCTCACTGAGAAGACCTGCCAATAAGGTACAATATGGGTTCTTACACTGATGATATGGCACTGAGTGACAAATAAAGAAGCCTTACCCCACCACACAGATGTCCCATACATTTTAGAGATGAGCCATAAAAACCCATAACCCGTAACAAACCCATAACCCGTAAGAAACCCGTAACCCGTAACACCCGTAAGAAACCCGTAAGAGTTACGGGGTGTTACAGATGTATCTGTCCTATGATGACTATTAGCGATGAATAATCCTAACCCGTAATACCCGTAAGAAGTTACGGGATGGTACGGATGTGTGCAACTGATGTTTGGAGTGCTTATAGATGAATGAACCCAGAATCCATAACAAGTCTATAACCCGTAATACCCGTAAGGAGTTACGGGGTATTACTCTGATGTTGTACCTGTGTTACAAGCAAAACTAGTGAGGAAGTATACCCATAACAAACCCGTAATACCCGTAAGCAGTTACGGGGTATATTACAGTGATAAACCCATAACACCTGTATGCTGTTACAGGTTATTTACACTGAAGTGGTGTTATTCTGAAGTGTATACAGAGATGATGAGTGACCTGTAACCACCCATAACTACCCATAACCCATCCATGAGAGTTCATGTGTTATATATTACATGTATACACAGAGGTTACGTGATCAGTTTAATGCGAGTGTTTGAGTCAAGTTTCATCACACCACGTCACGTTATACAATATACATCTAGTGTTTTCTATGGCGAATAAAACCATACCTTTATTATGTTGAAACTTGAACACAGTGTTAACTTCATCTATGCAGTTTAAGTTCAACCTATCCTATCCTACGAGTTCAGATATCTCTCTATATCTGTGGTGTCAGAATCCTAGACGTTATATCGAAGTATCGTACTGTGAAGTACCGAGATGTACCAAGAAGTACCGAGATGTTCGAGAAGTGTATAATTAACCGCTATCCTGACCGGTACATGTTCTGAGCATCACTAATAGTGTATTTCAATTACATTATATGGTGGCCAGAGTGTGTGATCGTTACATTTTCTGGTGTCAGAAGTGGGATTAACCGTTTAATGAGAATCGGAGAATCCAGAGAGACGAACTCATTGCCTAGCTTTGACTCATCACTTGATGTGGCTGAATTTATTGAGACAATTAAAGCTAGAAGTCTGATATTGCTGATGTTATATGTATATACCCATCTTGGACAAGATGGAAAACGTGAATGTCAAAATGCTACGCCGAGGTAGACGTACTGCTGTAAGACAACACGAGAAAACCTTACTAGAAGACAATATGAGTGCTAGTGATGTAGACGCTACTGAGGAAGATGATCTAAATGGTGCAAAATTATTGGCGATGGATACTCCGTTAGAGGGGCCACCCGCAGATCACTCAGAAGGCATTACTTTTAAGCATGACGTGTATGTGTCTGATGTAAGAAAAGAAGTTGCTGAAGCAGTAACCGAAGCTATGCGTGGGGTAATGAAAGACTTTACTGGGGCGCTGAGTAGTGTTATGGGTGATGTCGTTCAACAAGTTAAAGGGTTAACTGAACACAAGGGCACTAGAAGCTTCTGATCCCCATCCTATCAGATCTACTCCGAGAATTTCTGATCGTCATGACGATGATAGTTCTGATGATGAGACCGGTGATGAATCCAGCCATTTAAGTGCAAGAAGTAGCACAAGGGCTCGGAGTGGACACCATTATGCCAAACTTCCTCCATTTACTGGGCAGGAAAGATGGGAAGTTTGGTATAATCGGTTTATTGATGTCGCTCGTCTTAGAAACTGTTCAACTAAGGAGAAATTAGACGAATTACTCCCTAGATTACAGGGTAAAGCTGGCGAATTTGTGTATGGTCAGTTGTCTAGAGATGTTAGAGCTGATTTCAGTCAGCTAGTAGACGAACTTGATCATAGATTCCGTAAAGTGGAAACTTCAAAGGCTTACGGTGCTAAATTTAGTAATCGTAATCAGAAGTCGGGTGAATCTGTCGAGGATTATGCCTCCGAGTTAAAACGGCTATATGATAAAGCGCATTCGAATCGTGATCGAGAAACACGACGCGAGGACTTGCTGAGACGGTTTCTTGATGGTCTTACCGATGAGAAGGCACGATTCCAGGTGGAATACATTAAAGAACCGGAAACGATTGATGACGCTGTTGTTGAAGTAGTATGTTTTATGGAGGCTAAACATAGATGTTCTCAAGAGAGCGGTGGAAATAATCCAAGAAGCCGTAAAACTGCCCGCAAGGTAAAATGCGGAGATGACGATTGCATGGATATACCTGATGACAGTGTACGGTCCAGTATACAGACTAGATCTAAGGGTGATAGATCTAAGGACGTTGTGACGAAATCAAAATCTGATGATTCCCCGAAGGAAAATATGACGAAACCTGCTGATGTGAACAAATGCGTGACCGAGATACAAAAGTTCAGGCAAGAGATGAGTCAGCTGGTGAGATCTCTGGATCAGCGTATGGGGAAATTGGAGAATTCCAGTGGTAGTGGACCACCAAGACGGAATTTTCCACGTCAAACCATGTCAAAACCCTTGAATGTGTCTGGTCAAGGTACAGGCATGACTCGTAATCATGCAGCTTTCACTGGATGTTACCGATGTGGGGGTGACCATTTTATTCGCGACTGTATGTACCAGTTGTCTGGTCAATTACAGGTTTCCGCGAAACCGTTCGTACCTAGAGCTCAGATGAATCGAAGATATGAGCCAGTTTCTGTAGTGCCTGGGCATACCACTGGTGAGAAGTCTGTTTCACCAAACTGCCAGGGGCCGGTCCATTAGGCCGGGAGTCGGTCCCGCGAGATGAAGGCCTATCTGATGTGACATCTATGAAAATGACGAATCTGTATGATCAAATCATTGGTCATGAGATATCGAGACGACAAAGGCCGAAGTCTGAAGGTGTTTATGTTAAGGGCACATTACAGGGTGTAAATGTGACATATACAGTAGACACTGGAGCGACGAAGACTATAGTTTCTGATGGTGTTTTCTCGAAAATGCCACAGGACAGACGTCCCAAACTAAATGATGCTGGATCTAAAACGTTTGTTTGCGCAAGAAGTCTTGATCATAAGGGTATGAGCATTTTCGAGATGTCATTAGGGTCACTTCGATTAGACGAAGAATTCGCTGTTGCCGATATCAAAGATGACGTGCTACTGGGGACCGATATTCTGCAGAAGAGGTCGGGTGGTGCGGCCGATCTCTTACTGAGTGAGGGATACATGATCTTGGATAATATTGAAATTCCATTAGAGCAGATTCCTCCACCTAGGGTGAGGAAAGTGCGTGCTGCAGATCATTACATCATTCCGGGAATGAGTGAAGCTGTCATAGATGTCCTTATTGACAGAAGCGAGAATGATGATGATGGAGATCTGGTTATAGAACCATTTCCCAATTTTGCTGAGAAGACCAATCTTGTTTTGTGCTCCAGTGTTGTTGACGTTGCCAATAATGTCACTGTGAAGGTGCGTTTGTTGAATCCTTTTTCTGAGGCAAAGTCGATTAATCAGGATACCTGTGTGGGGTATGCTGAGAGTGTATCGAATTCCGATATCCAAGTGCTAGTTGATATCGAAGATGAGATGGCCGGAGATGATTATAACTGTATTCGAAGACTTTCGATGTCCCGTGACTATGTTGCAAAGCCTGAGGTAACCAGACAGATGACTAAGGGTGTGAATACCAGCGATAATGAGAGAGCGGACTCATTCTGTATTCCGCCCCATCTTACTGAGCTTTACAATGAGACGGTGAAGGGCCTGAAGTCAGACGAATCTGAGGTTATGGGAAAGATCTTGACGGAGTTTCAAGATGTGTTTTCAAAAGATGATACTGATTTGGGACTAACACATCTCACTGAGCATGTTATTGACACTGGAGATGCTAAACCGATTAAGCAGCCACCCAGACGACTACCTCTAGCATTTGCGGGTGAAGATCGGAAAGCACTTGAGAAGTTAGTGAAGCAAGGAAGTGTGAGACCTTCAACTTCTCCATGGGCTTCTCCGATAGTGCTAGTGAAGAAAAAATGTGGGTCAGTCAGACCATGCGTTGATTATCGCCTGGTGAATTCGGTAACTCGTAAAGATGCGTTCCCCTTACCACGTACTCAGGACTGTTTGGATGCTTTAGAAGGCTCGAGATGGTTTTCCACTCTCGACCTCACTTCGGCATATAATCAGGTGCCAATACGGAAAGAAGACATTCCTAAGACTGCGTTCTGCACGAAATTTGGTCTGTTCGAGTACACGACCATGCCATTCGGGCTCTCAAATTCACCAGCTTGCTTTCAACGTGTCATGGAATTAGCCCTCAGTGGTTTACAGTGGGTCAAATGTCTTATTTACCTCGATGATGTGGTGGTGTATGGTCGATCTTTCCACGAGCACACAGAAAGATTGAAAGAAGTTCTTCAGAGGATACGATAGGCTAGGTTGAAGCTAAAACCTGTGAAGTGCCACCTCTTGAAGAAAGAAGTAACGTTTCTGGGTCACGTCATTTCAGAACACGGCATATTACCGAACCCCGATAATGTGTCGAAAATTCTGCATTGGCCTGTTCCTAGGAACGTGACAGAAGTACGAGCCATATTAGGGATGGGGAATTACTATAGACGTTTTGTACGTAATTTCTCCCTTATGGTTCAACCTCTTACTGAGTTAACAAAGAAGAACCAGCCATTTAGATGGACGGAAGACTGTCAGAAGGCATTCGACGGAATCAAAGAAGCCTTGACGAGTCCGGATATTATGGCATATCCACGAGATGAATGTAAATTCATACTGGATACTGATGCCTGTGATGTGTCCATAGGGGCAGTTCTATCTCAGGTACAAGACGGAGAAGAACGTGTCATAGCCTATGCGAGTCGTACACTGAATAAGGCTGAGAAGAACTATTGTGTTACGGACAGAGAATTGCTTGCGGTAAAATACTTCACGGAGTATTTTAAGCACTATCTGTTGGGTCAGAGATTTTTGGTGAGAACAGACCATCAAGCATTGCGATGGTTGTTCAGTTTAAAGGAGCCAAAAAATCGGATTGCTCGATGGATAGAGATCCTTTCAGCATTCGATTTTGAAATTGAGTACCGGCCTGGTAAACGTCATGGGAATGCTGACGCGATGTCCCGATGCCCGAACCCAAGAGATTGTGAGTGCCTAGATTCGGAGCAGGACAGATCTCTGAAGTGTGGTCCATGTACGCGGTGCCAGAAGAGAGCCGTAGAGATGCAATCTTCATTAATGGAAGAGACTAAGGCAGAAACTGTAGACAAAGTGAGGAGAGTTGCCACTGATGTTACAGTTCGTGTGTGGCCTTCAGTCTTTGTGAAGATGTGCAAACGTGTGTTTGAGTATGTTATGAAGATGGTGATGTTATTCCTGAGTGTCATCACTTTAGAAGACCTTAGTGAGAACGATGATTTGGGAAATCGAGGTATCTTTCTTAAACATGACGTTTCTAAGGTAAACAAAGTAGATGCGGAATACGAGACAAAATCCTTTTTCAGACGACTCCTGGGGTTAGTGTGGACACTCTGGCTTACGTGTCGTGATGAAGTCAGTAGATAAATTTATGACAGGTAACAATGTCATATAATGTAGGTTTTTTTCGTGTGATGAAACTTTATTCACATAAGTCTGAGATCTTTCCAGCTCTGCTGGTGAATATGATCCTGCTGGTGAACGTGCCTGCTCGTATTGAATGTACGCTGGCCAGTACTGTTGCCTTATCCCGTTAAGCAGTTTTATTTCAGAAGCAGACACACGACTACTCTGGAGTAGATAACGTGTGCATTATTGCGCAGTACGCTCTGTTTGTGAAGATACTCCAGTAATCAACCCAGTAGATAACACTGGCCATAAATCTTGCCTCAATGATGCATGTTTTCTCACGGATGATGACAAAATGATGCAGTGTGACACTTGTCGGGGATGGGTGCATTACAAGTGTACAGCTCTCCCCTTATATCAAATAGCAAATCTCACGCAATCAAACAGGAAATAACAGGAAATATTCATGTTATACATGTACCACCATTCCGGTTATGCTACGATCCTGGTTCGACTTGAACAACAGCTCCTGCTCCTTAGAAAATACTGCCCGAGAGTCAACCCGGCCAGTGACAACTGTACAGGATACTATGTCACAGACACAATCTGAGCAGTGTTTGAATAGCTCAACTCAAACAGTGTCTCCCATGATGTTTAACTGTGCTTCACAATCTGAAATTGTAAATGCTCCATCACAAGACCCGATTTCCAGTATAGACGCCAGGCTGAAGTGCATTGAAACAAAACCCACAAACATGACTGAGGCAATAGATGATCCTACATCTATTGACAAACTAGAAGTGAAGCTAAATTCTGCCATACAGGCACTAGAAGACAAATTTGTCAATAGTTTGTCTACGTTTGTTGACGAGCAGTCACATTCCACCATCGTGAATCTGAATGAAAGGATCAATACTGAGGCTCATAAGCGTGTACAAGCTGATGTGCAAATGAAGCTTTATCAAACCGAGAATATTGAGCTGCAAGCCATGAAATCTGCACATGAGCAGTGTCCCAATGTGGATCAAATCTTGCGATCTGTGAACAGTCTAAAAGACATGAATAATCGCCTGAAATCCCAGATAGAGACACAGACAAATAAAATATCAACATTCTGTCAGGATCCGGATATGATTAAGAAGTGTATACAGAGTAGTATCAAGACTTCGGAGTGCTGCGATACACTGAATACCAAACGGATAGAGCATGAGTCCATTCTTGAGAAGACAAAGTCTGCAACCGAGAATACGGCCATCAAGCTAGAAACGACTGCTCAGGCTAAACTGACAACAAAATGTTCTGATGTGGTACAAGAAGGAACCCCTGCCAGGTATACATGTAGTACTGCAAACAAGTTTTCTCCCCTTGAATCTGAACTTGCTGTAGAGGGTACTGACAGTCGCTATTCTCATCATGTGCCTCAGGTGTTACTACTGGGCAACTCTCATCTCCGGGACATTGATGTTCAACGAATTCTCCCGAGACATTGTAGGATCAGCAAAACAGTTGCTTACACTGTGGACGAGGCATTGGATCACGTTAAGCAGGAATCCAGGTCATTTGACTGTGTCATGATTCACCTGATAACAAACGATATCAAAGCTCATAACAGCAGTAAATGCACCAGTGACATGTGTCATCTCATTGACACCATCCAGAAGAAGTGGAACTCGTTGAAGATTATTGTTTCACTTGGAATCGGTCGTCGGGACAAATCTTTGCTAAACCAGCTTATATATGAGGTGAACATAGCCATTCAGCATGCTATGCTCTCACGTAGAAACGTGTTTATGTCTGACAACGCTAACTTATCTTCCAGAGGAAGTCCCATTGAGAAATTCTTCCAGTCTGATGGTATTCACCTTTCCCAGGATGGAGTCCGAGTCTTGGCTGTCAATTTCAAAACAGCCCTCATTCGCTGCCTTGACTTGGACATCGATGACCAGGCTTTTCGCCATCAGCGTGGGAGACGGAGTCCGTCTCCGCAGTTGAATCTGTCACAGCTCACCAATCGAGTGAATTCATATGACATGGATAACCGCGACCGACCTAGACGTGAGTGACGCTACAGTGATGAATACCGAACCGACAGGTCTCGACATGAACGTGAAGAGTCGAACTGGTATGGAAACAGACGATACTACAACCGTTACCAGAGAAGTGATGATCGTCGCACTTCTGATCACCAGCGCGATCTATACCAAAGGCGTGGCAGCTGGGAATACGACACCAGATCTGGCTATAATGACTAATTAACTTTGGGAATGCATATATGCTATTTTTGCTTCTATTTTACTTTATTATTTTTTTTTGAGTTATGAGTGCCTTGTTCACTCAATCATTACGACTCTCATTTTGGAACATTCAAGGAGTCTTTACGAAAGATCAAAATAAGCTATTAGATCCAGCATTTAGTGACTCATTAAGTTCATGTGACTTACTTTTGATAACTGAATCTCATTGTGATGCAGATAAAGTACTGAGCATACCTGGTTATCGTGTTGAGAACTACCCTAGACCAAGAGCTAAACATGCCACCAAATCTTCCGGTGGTATTTTACTGATTATACGAGAGAATTTGTTTAAAGGTATACAGTTAATTAAGAAAACTGATGATTATGTCTGGCTAAAATTGAGTAAACACTTTTTTAAGTTATCCGAGGACATTTATCTCTGTGCGTGCTATATGCCGCCTAGAAACTCTGCTTATAGTAAATGGACTGACAAAGACTATGTTGAGGATCTGACACTAGATATTGTGCAGTACTCCAAGAGTAGCCATCTAATTATCGGAGGTGATTTTAATGCGAGAACAGGGTGTCAGCCTGATTTTATTGTTGATGATGATGATACTCATATTGATATGTATGATGATTATATATGTGATGGTGTCCCCCCGACAAGATGTAATCAGGACGCTGTGGTAGATGACAGAGGAACTCAACTTTTGCATATGTGTATCAGTAGTCAATTAAGGCTACTGAATGGTAGACTTCTAGGTGACTCTGTTGGGAGATACACATGTTATCAACCACAGGGTTGCAGTGCTGTTGACTACGTCATAGTCTCAAATGAGTTATTAGTAAATAGAAATATACATTATTTTAAGGTGCATCCACTTATTGGCATCTTCATTTTATCCAGCCAATTTCTACGTTCCCACTTCGAATCGAAGTGGGAACGTAGAAATTGGCTGGATAAAATGAAGATGCTTATTGGGTACCTAACTGATCATTGCCGTATCTCTTTTGATGTCAAATGTAACTTTATCTGTCCTAAATCAATACACTCTGAGCTACATCCAATGCCACAAAAGTTTATATGGGATGAAGTTAATTCCACCGCAACATTTTTGTCAAAACTGAATAACCCTGCAACCAAAAAACAGCTTACTACTTTCCAAACAAATTCCTACAGCCATTTAAATAGTTCGATTGAACATGCAGTCAGCGATTTCACATCCATCATTAAAGATGTCGCCAATAATTGTTTGAAGGTCAAGCTACAAACATCTACAAAGACACATTCTGCTAAATGTAATAAACCTCCCCGGTATGATACACCCTTGTACATAATACAGAGAGATTTAGATCGTAAAGCTAAGTTAATGTGTCGGTATCCATATGATCCATATATAAGACATTCCTTTTTCAAACATTTGAAACTATTTAGGAAAGTTAAGAAAGCAAAACGTCGTAAATATAAGGATGAGATTATTGATAAACTTGACCAACTTCATGAAAAAAACCCTGGTGACTACTGGAAGCTATTAAAAACGATCAGAAATGAAGCTACCAAACAAACGGACAAATCAGAGAACATAACCTCTATGGAATGGTATGAGTATTTTGCGAACCTAAATAAACGTCCTCAGCCTACAGCATACAATTCGCAGCATGAATCAAATGATAAATACTGTCCAAATTTTTTCTGAACTCGATTATAAGATTACAGCCAATGAAATAATGAATGCCATCAATGCGCTAAAACGCAAGAAGGCTACAGGGCTTGATGGTGTTCTTAATGAGATGGTTAAGTGTAGCCAAAATATTCTAATGCCTTACTTACATAAGCTATTTAACCTGGTTTTTACATCCTCCAATTATCCATCATCCTGGTCACATGGCTATATTGTCCCCATCTACAAAAAAGGCAGTGTATATAACCCTGCCAACTTCAGGGGCATTACAATTACAAACTGTATTGGTAAAATTTTTAACTCTATTCTAAACAGGAGGATGGAAATTTTTTTATCTGATAATATTATTCCTAGAGAACAAATAGGATTCACAAATGGTAAACGTACGAGTGATCATATGTTCGTAATAAAGTCACTGATTGATAAATATAATTCTCAGATGTCTAGGCCACTATACTCATGTTTTATAGACTTTGCTAAAGCCTTTGACAGTGTGTGGCATGATGGCCTACTTGTCAAGCTTCAGCATATAGGTGTTAATGGATTTATGCATAATATTATTCGTAGTATGTATTCTCAAGCAACATTACAAGTAAAAGTGGGTAACTCGCTCACCCAATCCTTCAATTCAGAAGTGCTACGCTTTTTAAAATATACCTGAATGATTTACCATCTATTTTTGATGAGTCATGTGACCCTGTTAGTTTGCTGTCATCACATATAAATTCATTACTGTATGCTGATGACCCTGTGCTTTTATCCGAAAGCCCTGAAGGTCTTCAGTGTTGTATTGACAAGCTTAACGAATATTGTCATCGCTGGGGGCTTGATATTAACAACAGTAAGAGTAAAGTGTTAGTTTTTACCAAATCTGGAAAAACAGTAAAGACCAATATATCATATAATGGTTTATTTCTGGAACAAGTACGGCAATATACATATCTAGGCATTACGTTCTCACAATCTGGGACTACAACTGCAGCCCATGATGATTTGTACAAGAAAGGACTAAAGGCGCTTTTTGTTCTTAAGAAATCTTTTGGATCACATCTGCCTTCTGTGAGCTCGCTTTTTAACATTTTTGATCATACAGTCAAACGCTTTTCATCTTTCTGCTATCAACTTTGCGAGACGGAAAGCTCGAACAGTCAACACGGGAGCGATGTAGAGCTTTCCATCTTTCTACTTTCAATTTTGCAACATGGAAAGCTGAATTGTCAAGTGCTACACGGACCACCTGTTTCTTTATCTGGCAGTTTTTGTTCAAAGCTTAAGCAGCAACTCGGCTTGTCAGCATGTGAAAACACTGTTTCCTTTCTCCATTGCCTGCACCGCGTATCTAGAGTTACCTCCCTTGTAGTATGTGCTTGGAAAGTTGGTGCGCACCACGTTGCATGAGACAACATATTCAGATACAGATTCGAGGAAACAACGTTGTCTTTGGGCTGTTGATTTAACGTTGGTAAGCTGACAGGTAGACAGATGAAAAATAGATAGAATACCGTAGAAAGCAGTTCTTCGTGATTATGCTGGGAATGGAAACGTTTGGGATATCGAAAATTGGGGTCTTGATAATATGTTCGTTTTTGTACGCTGTTTAACAATGCAAGTTTGTTCTTTGTTCATTGTCTGTGATTTATGTTTTGCCATACTTTGGTTTTTCAAAAGTTGAGCAATAAACCTGTATTGAATTGAATTGACAATCCTTGCTATAATCTTATCCGAAAAAGTTTTCTATTCAAACGCCTGTTTTTAATATGAGCGAGCGGAGAAATACTCTTTCCTCTCATTTTTGGCTTTGCCTATTTCTATGCAGTTTTCCACCAGCTATAAATTAGCACAATTTCACGGACTTGCATAGCTCCGGTGTAGCCTTTTTCCATACTACGTGAGAACAAGGCCCCGGCTGTAAACCAGTCACCAGATCGAGTTGTTGGGAAATTGCCGTACGGGCAATATTTGCCGAACCAATTGACCATAACCAATAAAATAATTCGATTCTATGTCCACTTACCTTTCATAAAAATCCTTGTTTATGAGTGACCGTCCGTTTTTAGCTTGGCAAGAGATCGAAACTCGGACGAGGGGGGTTAAACTGTCCATGTAAAACTTATCGATGTAAAGATGGCGGAGATGTCGACAGTTTTACCCCCCTCGTCCGAGTTTCGATCTCTTGCCAAGCTAAAAACGGACGGTCACTCATAAACAAGGATTTTTATGAAAGGTAAGTGGACATAGAATCGAATTATTGTATTGGTTATGGTCAATTGGGTCGGCAAATATTGCCCGTACGGCAATTTCCCAACAACTCGATCTGGTGACTGGTTTACAGCCGGGGCCTTGTTCTCACGTAGTATGGAACAAGGCTACACCGGAGCTAGGACTTGCAGTACTCATTCGATAATTTTTTGAGCTAATAATGAAATGGATGAAACCTAAATTAATTTTGAGGGGCCGGGTTCCACTCGATCTGCCCATATCTTTCCCGAGGGCAGATAGAATTGCCTCCACTTCTTGGCCTCCGTGTTCCTGTCCACGTTTTTTTATAGTATTTTATACTGAACAAATATTTTGAACATGCACATGCATACATCAAAACGATGGCTGGTTTGAAAGTCCATTCTTGCAGAACTTCACAGAACTGAAATCCATCTAGCATTGTTGTTGTTGTTGTTGTAATCCTAGGCAATGTCAACGATGCTGCCAAAAGTCACATTGTGTGGCACATTGTAAAAAGTTCACTTGTAAAAATCACATGTATACTGTTAAAAAGAACTGGTCTGGAGGTTGAGCGAGACTAAAATATCGCAAATCAAATGTCTCTGCCGGTTTCCGTAATGAAGCTTCCTACTGCTGTGAGAATGTCATTTGAGACGTCTGGATTGATAGAGCTGTTGTGGTTGCCATTGTCTAGCATTGTCATGGTATTGTTGATGTCGTAGGTAAAAACGAGCTCCCTAAATATAGCCAGCAATACAAAACAACCCCGGACAGAGGTAAAACTTTGCCGTCCACCACTGCCTTTCCATGTGCCAGAACATTTCCAGGCAAATATCAACATTTTTACTGGGTTCACGAATACTGATACTGCTCACTTATGGTTTGAGCTCCCATCGAAATCTTGACAGATCAAATATTTAATTTTCTCTATGATTTCTTTAGCCAAGTTGACATGGCTTCGTTCCGTTCCTACACTTAGCCACGAGTCCTCTTCATGAACTTACATTTACACTCCGGGATCACACGGCTCCATGGGTCGTTCGGCTCTATCGGGCAATAAAACAACCCATCCCAACTCTGTCTATTGGTTTTATCAAGTTCGGCAAAGAGTTTGATTGCCGTGAAGATCTCGTCCGTCTGCAATCAGTCTTCAAACATCAACGGCCGGTTGAACTTCCGCCATTATCTTGGTACAGGTCATGTGATCCCCCGATACGTTGCCTATCACGTGACTTGTACGAAGTTAATGGCGGAAGTTCAGCCGCCGGCCATTGATGTTTGAAGATTGACTGCAGACGGATGAGCTCTTCACGGCAAACAAACTCTGTGTCGAACTCTATAAATCTAATAGACATAGAGTTGGCATGGGCTGTTTTATTGTCGGATAGAGCCGAATGTCCCATGGAGCCATGTGATCCCGGAGTGAACATGTAAGTTCATGAAGAGGACTCATGGCTAAGTGTAGGAACGGAATGAAGCCATGTCAACTTGGCTATGATTTCCTGTCACTGTTCCAGGTGGTTATGATGTTATATCCTATTTATAAGAATAATCCCTTTCCTTTAATTATCGGGCATAAAATCTTCTAGAATGATTCATTCCAATTTGAACAATGGAATTCCGTTCAATTCTACCTTTATTGCACAATATATAAAACCGTGGTGAAACAGGTTGCACTTACATTGTAATCAAAATAAATGTCCTTGTAATAGACATGTCCAAAAGTTGAGACTGAAGGGAATATATATATATATCTATGATATATAAGCTTAGACAGACCTGAACATAAATACGAAATTACTACATATATCTGCCAAATGGAACAAACTTTACAAACATTTACAGCCAATAGTTTTACCAGATCTATGTTAAAGTAGTTCAATGTGTGACTGTAAAACCAATCGACCGAATCATTGCATTCTGTTATCGACATCGGGATATTGTTCTTTTTACATTTGAAATAAATTTGAGGAATTGAATTGATAGAATGATTATAATTTCATACTTCAATGAAGAATTTCGAATGCTAGAAAAATTTATGGAAGAGAGCTGTTACTATAATGGACAGAAATACATGTATTACAAGGTTGTAATGGCTATTATGATTATAATCTATTAAAAATAATTTTTACATTAAACTTGATCGAATTCATTTAAAACTGAAATTTCATTTAAAAAATTAAAAGTCCAATGCGAAATGAGAATAAACATTCAAGTTAGAATGATCATAAAAAAAAATTTAATTTCAAATTTTGAACTTAAATCTTGATATCACAATCTTGAAATGCTGGGTGTACAGTTATCTTCAATGGGAGTCCAGGACAGGAGCCCAATAGGACAGGGAGGGAGAGAGGGAATTTGGCTTAATGTCACACTCAAGTTTGTTTCATTCATATGGTGACAGTCAGTTTTGGTTGGTGGAGGAAGCCGGAGTACCCGGAGAGAATCACCGCCCTTCGGCAAGTAACTGACAAACTTTCACACATGGACCAGCTGGGCTCGAACCCGTGCCGGTTCAGCGGTGTGAGGCTAGCGGTCACCAGCGAAGCGCCTTAGACCACTTGGCCACCGGGGGCCCCCCAATAGGACAGGAGCTCTTAGGACAGGAACCCATATGGACACAAGCTTAGTGGGTTTATTCCATAAGTGGACACGAGCCCACAACTGTATTTCATTGGGGAATATCCAACAAATACATCTGAAGGAAAATTTTAACAAATCTATAAATTTCAGAATTTTTTTTTTTTTGTCATTGGTTCTTTTATTTTGATATTTTGCCAAGTCTGAACATGTTGGACAGTCTATTTTCATATTCTGTTCTAATGAATTTTAATTAATTTTTTACCTTTTAATATTTGATAAAGTCAAGGATAACAAAATTAAACAACTGATTTTGGTCAATTAAGGTCATTTTGGAGTTGCTTTTGGGGTCAAATAAGGTCGAAAATGGGTAAAAATCGCTAATAACTTAATATCCACCGTACTGTTTGTGACCAATGAGCATCTAACTTTTATTAGTGACATGTGGTGCAGAGTTTGAGGTGGTCACATTATTAGAATTAAGGTCATTTTAGGGTCACTTTTGGGTCAGATCTGGTGAAAATTGGTCATTTATAAATCAATATCCTCAATACTAATTTTTACGAATGGATATATATGCAGGCGGAATTAGTTGTATGTAGGTAGGCTTAATCATTATGCAACCATTATGTTGTCTGTCAAGGATTACTGAAATAGGCTAAAAAATTTACTGAAGATGACAGCGATAGTGTGTGAAACAGCTCAGTTCTAGCAAATGCCTGCTGGTAATTCCAGCATGACAGACGGGACAAAAGATAGCCACCCTGTGATGTTAACACAACTCTCTACCAAACTAAATTTAATAAAAATCTAAGCAAAAACTTATCAGTGGTTAATGAACTAGTTGTACTTTAACTTAAGACAGAAACATTGAAATAATTATTATTAATTATGTCTCCCCCAACTATGTTGGGGGGAGACATCTAGTGTTTGTGCTGTCTGTCTGTCTGTCTGTCTGGATGGATGTCTGGATGTCTGGATGGATGTCTGTCCGTCCCCTTGCCTTGTCTGCAAGATATCTTGAGAACTACTGGATGGAATTTCACCAAACTTGGATAGAAGCTTCATTGGGATAGCCCCCTCATTTGATTAGGTTTTGGTGTGTGTGCGTGCATTCATCCGTGTCCGGTGTCCGTCCATCTACTTGTACATGTATATACAGGCCTTGTCTGCAAGATATCTTGAGAACTACTGAATGGAATTTCACCAAACTTGGATGGAAGCTTCATTGGGATAGCCCCCTCATTTGATTAGATTTTGGTGTGTGTGCGTGCATTCATCCATGTCCGGTGTCCGTCCGTCCGTCCATCTACTTGTACATGTATATACAGGGCTTGTCTGCAAGATATCTGGAGAACTACTGGATGGAATTTCACCAAACTTGGATGGAAGCTTCATTGGGATAGCCCCTCATTTGATTAGGTTTTGGTGTATGTGGGTTCATTCATCCGTGTCCGGTGTCCGTCCGTCCGTCCATCTACTTATACATGTATATACAGGGCTTGTCTGCAAGATATCTGGAGAACTACTAGATGGAATTTCACCAAACTTGGATGAAAGCTTCATTAGGATAGCCCCCTCATTTGACTAGGTTTTGGTTTGTGTGCATGCGTTCATCCGTGCCCGGTGTCCGTCCGTCTGTCCATCTACTTGTACATGTATATACAGGCCTTGTCTGCAAGATATCTTGAGAACTACTGAACGGAATTTCACCACACTTGGATGGAAGCTTCAGTGGGATAGCCCCCCTCATTTGATTATGTTTTTGTGTGTGTGCGTGCATTCGTCCATGTCCTGTGTCTGTCCGTCCGTCCATCTACTTGTACATGTATATACAGGGCTTGTCTGCAAGATATCTGGAGAACTACTAGACAGAATTTCACCAAACTTGGATGGAAGCTTCATTGGGATAGCCCCCTCATTTGATTAGGTTTTGGTGTATGTGCGTGCATTCATCCGTGTCCGGTGTCCGTCTGTCCATCCATCTACTTGTACATGTATGTACAGGCCTTGTCTGCAAGATATCTTGAGAACTACTGGACGGAATCTCACTCCCCTTGGATAGAAGCTATAGTGGGATAGCCCCTCATTTGATTAGGTTTTGGTGTGTGTGCGTGCATTCATCCATGTCCGGTGTCCGTCCGTCCGTCTACTTGTACATGTATATACAGGGCTTGTCTGCAAGATATCTGGAGAACTACTGAACAGAATTTCACCCAACTTGGATGGAAGCTTCATTAGGATAGCCCCCTCATTTGACTAGGTTTTGGTGTGTGTGCCTGCATTCGTCCGGTGTCCGTCCGTCCGTCCATCTGCTTGTACATGTATATACAGGCTTTGTCTGCAAGATACCTTGAGAACTATTGGATGGAATTTCACCAAACTTGGATGGAAGCTTCATTGGGATAGCCCCGCATTTGATCAGGTTTTAGTGTATGTGTGCATGCATTCATCCGTGTCCGATGTCCGTCCAACCGTTCATCTACTTGTACATGTATATACAATGAAAATCGCTTCTTTGTAATTAATATTTTTAGATACGCAGCTTTGTTTAAGATACTTATTGCTACATTCATTTTATATCACTTTCCCTTAAATTATGTGCCCATTCAAGGCAAGGTGGGAGGTTGGGGGAGACGTATGTTTTTGCCCAAAAAACAACCAGCATAGGCTTCATGCCGGAGCGGCAACTCAAGGGTCAAAGCGGAACCTCTAGTATTTTCTTTTCAACTGGAATTGACAAATGTGACAGACGGGACAAGCAGGGACCACGCATTTGAAAAAGGAATAGACAAGATAGATTTCTATCTCCTTCTCAAATGAAAATCAACTTTTAATGTAAATCAAATGTTAGTGGACTAATCAAGTAATCAGAGTTAGGGTTAACAGTTTTTCTATGAAGAAGATTAATTATGGATTTTTGCCACTTAGTGACGTGACAGACGGGACAACTTATCGTGACAGACGGGACATTATCTCATGCTCTATAAATTATCTTCCTGTTTCCAGACTACAATTAGAATGTTCATTGTGCACTATTTTACTTCACATTGTTTGGTTTTAGGTCATATTTTCACAAAATATGCTGTTATCAGTTCAGTGTCCTGTCTGTCACATGTCCCGTCTGTCACAATTTAATGTATTTACACATTTGTATGTATTTTGTATTGCAAACTTAATTTTTCAAGGCATATAGGTTTGTGCATTCATCAGAATGTTCACTGCATCTAGATTACTAAACATTGTTTGGTTTGGGACCATATGAACGCAAAACTCAATAATTTATGGCTGCTTTTTGAAGTGTTTTGTTACAGACGGGACAGATATGGAGTTGAAATTTTTATCAGCTTATTTGACCAAGAATGAAATAATTAATTGCATCTGGCTGAGAAGGTGTTACAGTAGATAAATAATAATGTTACTGGCTTTTTTCCTTCTTAAAATTTATTGTACTCAAGAAAAACCTAAAAAATCATCCATTTTTGTGACAGACGGGACACCTACATGTACACCACACAGTAAATTTTTTCAATTATTTTGGAAATAATTACTTTAATTGTAAAATGATATTCACTGTGGAACTTAGACATGATGGTGTATTTAAAAAACAAAGAAATATTTTGTTGAGTTAAGTTTCTATGTCTGGAGGAAAATCATGAATTTGGTATACATTTTAGTAAAAAATGTTTTAGAATTTTATCCATATTCGAGTGCAGATTTTTAAAAACCTGACAGTTGCAGATGACAAAAACCTACTATCTTGAAACTTTGATTAATAATATAGCTTAAATAAAAATCACAATTAAGTATGCTGATGGAAAGTGAAAATTTGTCACCCATGCAACGTTTATGTGGAAATGACCTGCTAACATGGCAAAGATCTAAAAATAATCCCCTTAAATTTGAAGGATAACATTTATCAAGTTGAGCAAGCGTTTGAGTGACTCCATATGTTCGCCATCTTGAATTCCTCAATTATTTTTCTAGCTGATGATTGTACGAATAGAGTGAAATTAGACCATAAATAGTCAGATCGATCTGTTTTGTGCAGGGACCTGGTTTTGAGAAATTGCTACTTCCAGCTGTTTGTAATCACAATACCTTGAATTATAAGAGCAAAAAACGAAGAATTTCTGGATAACTCCTCATGGTGAATTTAACTATTATTTTTAGTCTGGCGACTAAGCAAATAGATTCAAAATGGACACAAGGTATTTGCCTAACAACTAATAATGATGCCTTGATGTCAGTTGCAATTGGCTGGCAAACTCAGTGGGGTTCGCATATCTGAGCACATCTGACTTGCGGCCTCATGGGGTTCTAACAATGTTCAATCCTTTTTATGCGCCCATCAATTTTGAGACACAAGCAAATCAGATGGGTTCAAACGTCAACTAATGTAAGACAGTATTTGAACATCAACAAAAATCTGTGTGAAATTATAGAGTGCTGAAATTAGTCATAGATTGTAAAACAATACCTTGATTTTCTAATTGAAACAAAATATGAAAATAGCACTCCCCTGCATATAAAGTGGGGTCGCGAAATATAAATATGAATGTTTTAATAGATTTTCCCCGATTCTGTAAAATTCTGCAAGCATTGAAAGCATCAAGTAAGCTTTGTTTTAGAGTAGCAATTGTCCCCTGGGAGGGGTTTCAATAGCTGAAGCAAGTTCTTGATCACGACAATCGTAATCGGGCAGGAGATATTGCTGCATGGATTTATTGCAACATACATGTGGAGATTGTCACAGAACAAGGAATGTAATGATAATTTGATGCCTCGATTGAAAATTATTTTGCATTTTGTTGAAAATTCCCTTGGATATTTACACCGGGACAGCTAATCGGTAAAGAATTGGCTCAGGAAAACTGCCAGATTTTCCAAAAATTTTCCCAGTGTATTATTTTAAAATATCTATAATTTCTTAGCTAGCTCTGGTGGGGTCTTCCTCCATATGATCAAGGCCCTGGCACCAAGCCATTTCCCAGCTGTAGTTGTTGCGAATACAAGTATATTGAACTGCTCAATCATTATTTTATTGTTTGTGACTACCGGCTTTGGAGAAAAATAGTTTCCAAATCCAGTAGTCGCAAAGGATAAAGTACTAGTTGATTTTGTATGATCTTAGTTTCATATTCAGTCCTTGTTTATCAGAAAATGTCCAGTTTTAGCTATATTGGCAGACCAATTAAAACTCGGAGCGACCACTTCTGTTGTGACTTACTAACATCAGTTCTGCATGTAGATTATGCATCACAACAATTGTCGGTTTCTGTAGTCCAATTCTGAGTTTTGGTCTCCCATGAAGCTAAAGCTGGATGGTTTGTTATAAACAAGGGCTGAATATAAAGGTAAGATCATACAGAATCAACCTACTTTGTTTTTGACCAACGGCTTTGGCAAATATGAAGCTGTGTACATGTACATGTACAGTTGGAGAATGGTTTGGCGCTGGGGCTTTGATCATAGAGGAAGGACCCAACAGAGCTAACAATTTCCAGTCTGTCCATCAACACACAATTGTTCATGGGAATTCACACAAAAAATTTCAAGATCAAATTATATGACAAAGTACAATGTAAGCTTATGTACGGGGGCTGCAAGATGTTAACTCAAAAGTCTGAAATTTTTTTCAATTGCAGACAAATCGAGGACAAATCCATATTGTTCTATGCCAGAGATTACACTGGCCTGATCCACTGACAGGAGGAGGACAACTTGTATGTGCACACGACAGTGTTGAACAACTCCTATTAAGTGCAAGATTACCGGCATTGACAGTAATATACATGCTATAGCAGCAGTCGTCTTATCAGCGTTTTCATTTCTGGTCGACCTCCATCCAGTCACACGTGCATGTATTGTCGAGTCGGTGCCTTGACAATCTCAGCAACATGTCTGTAGCATCAAATATCACTAAATGGTGTAAGTTGATCCATCATTTTGTTATTGTTCTAAAATAACCAAATTACATACATACATTGTTTTTTTGTTTCGTCTCACTGGAATATAATTATTTTCAAATCCAAAGGGGCGATCCTGGTTTACAGACTTTATGACAAACCTGACTGGCACAGTGAGTTTTGACAAGTTGTGAGCTTCACCCATACATTTATGGGTGCCATACACATGATACTTGATTTACCTTTCTTCCTGCATCAGCATGAAGCAACATCTCTTAGCGATATTTGACATTCCTGTATTTTCAACTTCTACCAGTAGTTAATATTCATTTACATGTATAAGATGAGCATAATGGTCCTTTCTTCAAATAATAAGTAAGGATATATATTTGCCACGTATCTATACCAGTTATCATTGATAAAGTTCAATGCGGGGGCCCTCGTGGCCGAGTGGTCTAAGGCGCTTCGCTGGTGACCGCTAGCCTCACGCATGTCACACCGCTGAACCGGCACAGGTTCGAGCCCAGCTGGTCCATGTGTGAAAGTCTGTCAGTTACTTGCCGAAGGGCGGCGGCTCTCTCCGGGTACTCCGGCTTCCTCCACCAACCAAACTGACTGTCACCATATGAGTGAAACAAACTTGAGTGTGACATTAAGCCAAATTCCCTCCCTCCCTTAAGTTCAATGCGGCCATATTGTAGCATCCACAAATAGAAACGAAAATTTACTACCCCATTTTAGGGCTTGCTTTTCCACGGGAATACGGGAATCCAATTCCCGACAGCACTCCCACAAAATTATTCACGGGAATCCAACAGATTCTGTAAAATGTTAGCAGTCACAATGGAAATGATATGTTTGGATTTGTGTGGCTTCCCATGATGTTAGTTTGTCAGAATCTGTTTAGATTCCCATGAATGAAACGCAAGGCCTGTACAGGCGAAGCTTGTAGCTTTACTTGCTTTACTGTGCCAAGTCAAATGTATTGTCTGAGATTTTATCACAAAATCCAGATTGAAAGTTAGGGAAGACAAGACCAAGGCACAGATGTCGCGCTTCGTCCCCATCAAAATCGTCAGCCATACTGCGGGTATGCTCCCATACTGGGAGTAAGCTGCCATACTGGGGGTAAGCTCCCATACATGCTTATTCACAGGCTTACTCCATTGGTCCATGTGCTACCATGTGTAAAATTACTGTGGACATCCGGGATAGAATTTCACAAAATTTGGCATAATACAATAATACATTTGTTTCTAGTAACCCTACCTACCCATATATTTTGCAGTTAAAAAAAAAGTTCAGGTAGACAATTTTTTTTATATATCGATGTAGACCCGATATATATAGGAGAGCTGTAACTCTTAGTGCTCGGTTCACTCTTGCACAAAACAAAGTTCTTGCGCTGAAAGAAATAGTTCTGAAGCTTTTTCTTCTTGATAACCTTGTTTTTACCCCTCGGCCATTTTGGCCTCGGGGTATTGTCGTTGCCATGTACGTCCGTCTGTCCGCCCGTCCGTACGTCCGTTAACGCATTTTAGGCAAAACCGCTTGAGATACAACCACCAAATTTTCAACACTTATTTATCTAGTGCTAAGTCAGACGCCTATTGAAAGTGGCTTCCCACGGCCCATATCTTACAGAGTTCTGCCCCTTTACAGATTTATTAATTTCTATTTCTGTCCTATATGCCTGAATGTAACCAACTATATCTGCAGAACTGTGTTCGGTATAGTTACTATATTTTGGAAACTTATTTATATTGTTGTATTCTACAAGCCAACAAAGGATTACTTGCCTCGGCCTATGGAGTTATGCCCCTTTCGGATGTAATAATCTCCAATTTTGTTATCTGTAGCTGAATGTACAAGTTCAGTCTGCAGATCCATGTTGGGTACAGCTTATTCGTCTCGGTTCTTATTTTACAGAGTGCTAAGTCAGACGCCTATCGAAAGTGGCTCCCCTCGACCCATATTTTACAGAGTTATGCCCCTTTACAGATATATAATTTTCTATTTCTGTCCTATATGCCTGAATGTACTACCCATATATCTTGATCATCCCACATAGAACTATCTCTTCCCTAATTCACACTACACATGGGTCACAATCACTTGGGGAAAGCCGAGGGGTTTTGATTAGATCAATCTCATGTTATCAAAATTGGTATGACAACGGAATAATATTTATATCCGATTTTTTCGATGAGAAGGGCATACCACGTTCTTATAGGAACTTCTGTGTGACCTATAATATAAGTACACCATTTACATTATATTATGGCCTCTTACACTGTGTATTAGAATATATAAAACTGTCTGGTTTTAGGGTACGATCCTGTTTATGGCCCTTTCATACCTTTTTTCACTAAAGTGATATTGTCGATTGACAAGGGTTGCCAGGTTTATAATAGGATATACCTGAAGAATTTGAACTGTAATAATAAATTCGAAACCCGTTGGCAAGAATATTTCAACTTGCCTAGTGAGCAGATGTCATGGCCTAGAATCCATACTTTGGCAAAGTCATTTACCAACGATTCAAAGTTGTGGTGGTTTAGGTACAGAATAGTATCTCGTACTTAGTTTAACTTGCAGAGATTTACTGTTTAAGATGCATCTGACGGATGATAATGTATGTTCCCTGTGTGGAAGAGAGGCTGAAACCATTGATCATTTACTGGTAGATTGTCCTAAAACGGTAGTAATTCGAAACCAGGTTGTGGCATGGGTTGAAGAATGCACTTTACAAAGAATTGTTTTCTCGTCAAAGTCCATTATCTTCGGCTTTTTAGGCCCTCACTTGAAAGTACTCAATCTGGTGTCGTTATTAACAAACTATTGTATATACCGAGCCAGTATTCAGAGTAAAATGCCCGTTTTAGAGAGTATCAAATGTGAACTTAAGAAGTATTATCTATCTGAAAAGTTAAATGCAAATATTTCTAACAGACTGCAAAATTTTGAAGAAAAATGGAAAAACTGGTACGGCCTTATAGAATAATTATATTATAATAATACTATAAGTATTGACATTAAGGTTGAAATTCAGTTCCGAGCAACGTATCAACTTTTTAACTTCTCTTGTATCTAATGCGAGAACATCCTTTGCTACAGGTCGGTTTCTATCTATATATTCTATACATGTTTGTACTAGAATTCAGCTTCATCAGCTTCTTTTGTCAGTAAGATACGGCCTCCTGACATGCCTGACATTCTATTCTTATATGGACCCATGCATATTTATATGACCCATATGTATGTACGTGTATTGTTTTTCTGTTTTGATATCGGACAATAAAAAAAAATATGGAAAAAAATAAATAAATAAAAGTTCTAGATGTACAAGTAGATCAAGGAGTATATTTAAATGAAACCAATTAGTAAGTGCAGCATTCAGGCAGCTCATTAACCCTTCCGGGGCTTTGGGGGGCGGGGGGGGGGGAAGCACTCTCTGCCTCTCCTGTTGGTTTTTTGCTCATAGCTTCGGAACGACAAAAATATGAGAGCTGAAAGTCCGTGAATTTTTAAATTATCATATTGGGGTCATTTTGAGAAAATATTTGCATGATCCCCTGAGCAGAGAATCATGGGTAAATTTAAAACGGCAGCCATGTGGGGGTACCAGAAAAGTGATGTTTTCGCAAAAATTCAGCCTGTTGATTCAACGCAGTTCTATATGCCTTTTACGAAAACTGAAAACCTTATGTCACCAAAAATTACCCCCTGATTTGTTCCCCCTGCCTCCCCTCCCCCATCAATCTTACCAGGCCTGGGGGAGGGGGACCAAAATGCCCCCCCCCCCACCCTCTATCTCCGGTATGACAGAAACTAGAGAGCTGAAACTCCGTGACTTTATACTATAGGTTATCATATTGGGGTCATTTTGAGCCTATTCACATAACCTCCTGAGCAGAGGATCATGGGTAAATTTAAAATGGTGGCCATGTGGGTGATGTTTTTGTCACATTTCTTCAAAATTTTTGCTTTTCTGTATGGAAAAAGTGGGTAAAACCTATTTTATTTCATATCAGTTTATTATTTACTAATTTATCATGCAGTTTTGCCAAGAAAAAACAAAAAATAGAAAATTCTGACCAAAAAATTGTCCAAAAATGCTCTTTGAAAATGACGTCACAGTGACATCATCATTCATGGTGGCCATCTTGGATTTTTTTCACATTTTCTTGTGGAGCTTGACCCAAAGATATAGTGTGGTAAGTTTCAGCCCTCCAGCATTAGCTAATCCTCTGTGAACTCTGGTTTGAAACTCATGGCTGATCAAACCACCTGAAATCAGCAGTGGTTGTCAAAGCAAACACAGTCCTATGAGGGGGGGGAGGAGAGTGATTCAAAACAATCATATGCAGGATGAAATAGAGCTACAGTCAATGAGTGAGAACTTCCTTCAATCACCAAAAAGCTCTAAACCCTCTGCTAGGACTCAACTTGACTTTTTGAAGCTGACCTACTCTCTCCCACTCCCCCCATTAACATTTATTCAATGGACTCTTCGACTTTGATTGGATCCCAGTTTTCATATCCACATGTACATGTATATGTGTTATCCAAGCAGGCTGTGATATGCTGAAAGTTTTCTGAGATTATGTAGACCTACATAGATTGTAATTATGTAAGCAGCTGTAAAATGCTGTCTAATCTTTGTTATGTACTCATCGACAAAGAGTCCAGCTTCTCTTATACATGCTAGACTGGCCAGAGTGAATGGAATACTGGCAGATTTACTGAGGGAGAGTAAGTTGTTCATTATGGTGGTGTTGTTGTAACAGGATGTAGGTCAAATCCTGGTTTGTCAACATATATGCAGAGCTGCCAAGTTGGACTGATTAAATATCTTGAGTTTATCATGCAAGCGCAAAGCGCGAGCGTTCGCCCTAGGCGTGGGGTGTGGGGCCCGCTACCCCAGCCGCTACACTCTCAGAAATATTCAGGGAATAATCCTGAATAAATCAGGCTACACATCCACAACTCAATTTCAGGAATTTTACCTGAAATCCATGGATAATTTCCTGAAATTCAGGTATATCATCCATGAATTAAATCTAAATTACCTGAATTTTAGGGGATTTTACGTACCTGAATAGGGTCGGGAACTTATTAATCAGGGTTGTAAATTCGCCTGAATTTCAGGGCAAATCATCTCATTCAGGGATTTTTTTTCTGAAATTCAGGACATTATCCCTGGATTTCAGGTAAAATCCCTGAAATTGAGTTGTGGATGTGCAGCCTGATTTATTCAGGATTATTCCCTGAATATTTCTAAGAGTGTAGAGCTCTACAGATGCTCAGAAATGCATTTGGGGCATTTTGAGGCAATAAAATGACATCAGAGATTAACACACTTTCATGAAAAAAAGCAAACAAATTTTAGCTAAATAATATATAGGGCTATATATTATTTAGCTAAACAAGTTTCTGAATTACAGCAATTTTAAAGAGAAAATTAGTTGGCAAGACTATGAGTACTTGGCTACAATTACGCGCCACAACTACTATTATTCGCCCGAAGATACGGACCACAGTACACGGACCTCATCGATTCTGGTACAAACTGCGATCTAAGAGCTAATAATGTTTCATCGGACACTTCGCATCTATGTTTTATCGAAAATAAAATCATAATTTGCCCAATGTCTGATTTTGAGAGAATAAACTCTGTTTTACCGTGAGATTTGCAAGCGCCACCGTGAGACCGGGAGGCCTCTCTAAATATCTGGAGACTCACGGCCAATCCGTGAGACTTGGCAGGTCTGTATATGTTGTTGTTGTTTTCCAAACTTGAAATTTGGAAGTGTACCAGAGAACATGAATGTATTCAGTTTATTTGATTATCTAGCTATCATGCCTCAGCACCATACCAGGCACTAAATATACATACATGTATATATTGTATCTATGTTGTTCATGATAGAATTTAACACATGTGCAATAGATTATACTGTATTCAATACTTTCACCCCGCTGTCACTATGATCCTTCCTACATGTATCACTGAAAATGGTTAGATGGGTGAGCAGCAGTTTTGTCTGTTGCCACGAGGGGAAGATTAATTTCCGCTACATGATGACTACATGAATAGTCACACATGTCCAGCTAATCATATGGTAGTTAGTTACATCGTCGCTATATGGCGGAAGTAGCGCTGAATGCAACATTAAACCCTAACTCACTCACTCACTAGATGAAAATGATATACATGTATATCAGTTGAGTTAGGTGTTTAGGGCAGTGCTGGCTTCAAGGTAACTGATCTGTTGGCCCCCCTCACAAAAAATAAAGGAGAAGAAAACATGTGACTAATTACATGTACACTGAACGAAAGAGCTATCTGCTCCGTATCCAAAAATGTAAGGAAGTATTTTTTTGCGATTTTTTTCCCGCCGATCTATTAATATCGAAACATAAACAAGTGAGAAATGACTACATTGTAGTCAAAACCTGCGGCAGTGGCAATAATACAGTGAAAGACATATCAGCGGAGGTAGTGGTAATTGTAGAAAAAAGCGCCATCTGCCAATGTTTTCATGCCAAAGAAAGTAATTTTCAACTTCTAACCCACAATTGTAGGAATTGCCTAATAGGTCTGATACCATATTATATATATTCACTTTCCCCGTTCAAAATCCGACGATTTTGACTGGTCCGTGCCTTCTATTGACAAAGTCACAATGATCGTTTTGGCAATGTCTTGGTACAAGTATCGTGTATGCCAAGTTTCAAAACATTCGGCCTGCCACTGATTTTTGCAAATCAAAAAGACTTTCAAATATTTAGAAATCCAAACAAATTTCAAGGATTTAGTCATAGCATGAAAATCTGTGCTCTTCAGTCTCCCTTCTCGCTTACTTTGCTGTGCAAAATGGAAAATATATATTTCCGTCAAAGTTAATTTTTCAATAAATTTATTATCAGGTCTATCACTTTGATCTGTGATACTATGGAATGGGGTTGAAGGCTTTATCGAAATGTTTAAGAGGCATAATGACATTTTTCACTATTCAAATTGAGGGCTGTGACAGTCTTGATATGGGCAATTCCGTGTAAACATGGACATGATCAGTAAAAAATAAACTTACTGGTATGTTACTAATTCTTTCCCTATAACATAGTTTATATTCCTAAGTTCGTAGAAATAGGCGAGCTGTGTTATTAGTAAGGCCAAGGCGGTATAATTTGACACTGTCGACAGCATATATAGATCTGTGTAATGTGGCAATTAATCGTTTCGCCTCTTTGAGAGACTCGATGTGCTCAATTCGGTCCGTGTTATTAAATATATTCCTGGTATTTAGTCAACATTTCTTGGGAATAGTGTACATCATTTATTATACGCCCGCCAAAAGCGGACGTATTATGTGATGGCGGTTTCCGTCCGTCTGTTCGTCTGTCCGGTTCTCGTGTCCGGTCTATATCTGGGACAGTTCCCTATCTACAGTTTCAATTTTTGGTGAGTGGACGATGTGTCGCATACCAAAATGAAGGTCGAGGTCAAAGGTCAAAGGTCACAGGCCTAAAAAACAGGAAATCACTGAAGTGTTTGTGTCCGGTCTATATCTGTGAACTTTTTCTATTCACACTTGCAATTTTTTGTGAGTGGATATACTAGGTGGAGACGATGTGTCGCGCAACAAAATTGAGGTCGAGGTCAGAGGTCAAAGGTCACTGTTGCCTAAAATCAGGAAATCATTGATCGTTGACAGTTTTCTATCTACAGTTCTAATTTTTGGTGAGTGGATGCCCTAGGGGAGAATGATGTGTTGCACACTAAATGTAGGTCAACGTCCGAGGTCAAAGGTCACTGTGCCCCCAAAATCAGGAAATTATTAAAAATAACATTTCTTTGTGTCAGTAGATATATTAGGGGGACATGATGTGTCACATATCAAAATGTAGGTCAAGGTCAAAGTGACCCCAAAATCGTGAAATTGTTAAAATCATGATTTTTTTAGTCCATTGGGAAATTACGGGTAGCTGTTTTGTCATGTACCAAAATTTAGATCCAGGTCAATAATCACGATCACTGACCCCAGAATCAAGGTCAAAGGTCAGTGTGACCTAAAAATTAGGAAATAATTAAAAATCACTAATTTTTTGTAAGTGGATTCAATAGGGAGAAATGAAGTGTCGCATACCAAGAATTAGGTCAAGGTCAACTTAGGTCACTGTGACCCCAAAATCAGGTATTATTAAAAATAACTTTTTTTTGTGTCCGTAGATACATTAGGGGGACACGATGTGTTACATACCAAAATGTAGGTCAATGTCAAAGGTCAAGGTCACTGTGACCCCAAAATCGTGAAATTATAAAAAAATCATGATTTATGTGTCCCTTGAGAAATTATGAGGAGACGGTTTGTCATGTACCAAAATTTAGGTCAAGGTCAATAGTCAAGGTCACTGTGACTCCGGAATCCAGAAATCTTTGAAAATTACTCTTTTTTGTGTCAGTAGATACATTAGGGGGACATGATGTGTCACGTACAAAAATGTAGGTCAAGGCCGAACGTCAAGGTCACTGTGACCCCCAAAAGCATGAAATTCATAAAAATTATGATTTTTTGGTGTCCATTGATACATTGAGGGAAGACGATGTGTCTTGTACCAAAATTTAGGTCAAATGTCAAGGTCACTGTGACCCCAAAATCAGGAAATCATTACAAGTCACATGTTCATATGCCTGTCGAAGACGAGGTCATGTAGTGCGATGTTGGGTTCTGTCCATTATCCGTTAACATTTGTTGTCCATGCGATATCTCTAGTTTCAAGGTATGGATTGGTACCAAATTTTGAGTATACCTTACTCGCATGGCAAAGAGGAGCCATACATCAATTTGTCAAAGGTCAAGGTCACAGTCCTCCAGACCTGAATCAAGTTTAGCTGACGATATGTGTTAGGTTAGAAGAGTTCTCTCCCCTACATGTATATAGCATTTGTCCTGTGGAGTTGCCTGCCATGTTTGAAACAGCTACATTTAGTTAAACTGTTGTGAAATAAAAATCATACAATTACTAATTTAATGAAGAGATGGATCCTTTATGACCTTCATACCTGTTTTAATATTAACTCAAGAACAGTTTACTTCATCACTTTCTTCTTCCTTCATGAAAAATTTTCTCGTCTGAGAGAAATCCATTTGCAGAAAAACAACTATTTTCTTGTGTTTGACTATTGTCGATTTCAGTGTGGGATATGTGAGCTCTCAGCTCTTGCTTCAAGATCAACTAATTACCAAGAGTTAAGCTCATTTTAGTTTATCATTCAATATAACATGTGATATATGTTACATTCTCAGAAGCACAGAATTGTAGACCATTCTCTGGATTGTTAGCTACCAATTGGAATCAAGGCTATTAATTCCAGATTCCAGATATACGGGCGTATATTGAAGCCCCTTGGGCTCTTGTTTGCATTTGGACCGGGTGCTGTACTGACTGGGCTGATCAGTGTCCAGAATAATAGGAACTGTGGACACTCTTGTGTTCTGGCACATGTAGGTACCGTCATGATATGACTGAAACAATGTTGAAAACGACGTTAAATCCTACTCATTCACTCACTTGTTGCATTTGGCATCGTCGTGTACAGCATTATTGTCCGTTCGTGGTCAATAGATTGGTAAAAATCGGATAAATTGACTCAGTCGTATTGAATGCGATTTGAGCCTGGCAGGGTTATACAATTTTCAAATATTTTTACTGGGTTATGATATAGAGCTAGTACATGTATATCAGGGAGATTCACATTTTTATGGAAGTTTTTGTCCATTGTCACTCCAGTTGTTGCTGTGTGATGTTGTCTATGTGCTTCTGTATGATTGAATTGTATTGTTTAGTTTCTGAGATTGACTTTTGTGTGAGATTTCTGCTACATTGTATGTGTTAGTATTTGAGGGTCTCTGGATTGAGATTGAAGATTTTGCTGACCTTTATGAGAAATTTGTAGTTGGAATACAATTGTGCGTTAATAGTAAATGCTCAGATTGTTCGCGGGTCAATGTGACTTTGTCTTCTGCTAACGTTTTTCCCATCCTGATAAAAGGGAAACCCATTTTTTCTTTGTGTTTCAAGATATATATATATATATATTTTTGTTGTCCCTAATTTGTATAGTTCCATTTATGTTGTGGTGTTCGTGATATTCGAATTGGTCAGCTAAAAAATCGCTCATCGTGTCCATTTTCTGGATTAATACAGATATATATTGCCTACATTTTGGTTGTCCAATGCATGATTTTGATTGCTCAGTTGATAGTTTGGGGCATTGTCAGTCATGCGAGCCACATTCATGGCGACACCATGGTGTTGTCACTGCGATATATTATAGTATTCATGACGATGCCATGGTGTTGTCACTGCGATAATAGTAATCAGACTTCCTACAATCCTTTTGAATTGAGTTAATGATTTGTATATCCTGTCTGTTTTCTCCATTCTCTTGGATCAGTTCAGGAAATTATGCTATTGTTTGAAATTTAATTGAATGGGAACTTGCCTATGTTCATCCTTGAGGGGTCTGAATGATAGACTGAAGGTTGTTCATGATGTTGAGCGAGTGAGTTAAAATTTTGATGCAGTTTACCATCTCGAGACAGATAATTTCCTGTTTGTATTTAAACTCGGAGTTATTAACTCCTCGATGTGGTCGAGTCTAAAATCTAGTTTGTATTCTGTGTTGTATTCCTCCAGGCATGAGAAACAGTGCTAATTTAAGATTTGATTTTTTTTTCTCCCCCAGACCCACCCTGGGTTTCTTTAGTGCCCTATTCATGATTAGTCGTAAATTGAAATAGTGCAAGATTAACAGCGTTGCAACAACGCGTTGACTGTGTGGTAACAATTGTTGCACTTGTTCCAGAGATGGATCTTGTTCTTTTTCGCTAATGGATATGGCTGATTATGCAAACTAGAATGCGTTGACTGCAGTAACGCGTATATATTTGGTTCATAAGTGGTTCGTCAGTTTGAACTCGAACCTGCACATGTTTAAATATTTTTTTTCATTCACTGAATGTGAGTAGTTGACACTGTGTTTCATTTTTCGTGTCCAATTTGGTGTTCTCTAGGTGACATACCGAGGTACACGGTCTTTCTTTTGCTTCAGTGAGTTTCTGGAGTGGAAACTGAGTGTGAGAAATTGACACTACTCTATATTTTTGGTGTCAAATTTGGCGTTTTGTAGCGGATATACCAATGTGGGCTGTCTTTCATTTGTTTCAGTGAGTTTCTGGAGAGGAAACTCACTGAAAGTCTTTGATATATTTGAAGTTATTTGATTAGATTTTGATTTGGTATTGTTTTCAAATACTGTATATCATTCCACTAAAACATGGCAGATTTGGGGCCCATTGATGTGTCCGTGGCTACAGAGGAAACACTGCAAAAATTGAAAGGGGTGGGGAGTAGTCGAAGTGCATGTGTGGTAGCCTTGCAGGAAGAGGGCAGGTTGGTTAGTTTTAAGCATTTCATGCAGGCGACACAGTTTAGTGCCTGGCATATAGCCGATCTAGTGCCAGAGGGACAGATTTTAGGTTTAGACTTATCAGGAAGTCCGGAATACATTAATGCTTTAAAGCCTTTAGTTGACCGTCGTTTAGTAGAAATCATTGGATCATGGAAAGTTGAAATAACGGCTCAAGTAGATGCATTGGATGTAGAAATGGGCCAGTTGCATGACGATGTCAAGGCATACGAGCTTCAGTTAGGCCGGTTGGATGAGAAAATAGTGGTACAAGGTCAACAATTAGGTCAACAAATAGGTCAAGTTCATGGTAAGGTGGAGCAGGTTGATGGTAAGGTGAAGCAAGTTGATGGTAAGGTGGAGCAAGTGGGTTTAGATATGAGGACTGTTGTTGCATTGCTTAGTGCTCCAAGCAGGGAAGGGTCAGAGATTTCATCACATGCGACGTCTGAACAGACAACGGGGGACGCTGGTCAGGCGGACCCAACTCGTGTTGTTGTGAATAATAGACCTGACCAATTGGTTGAGGGTGGGGGAGAGACTCCAAAGCAATTGAATGCAGCCCCTGTTCAACAGAATGAACTCCATGATCAGAGAAAAACACTTTTTAAAGAACTCGGATGGCTAACCATACAAGAACGGATAACATATCAGAAAGCTATTTTTATGTTCAAAATCATCAACCACTTATGTCTCCCTTACCTCAACTCTCTCTTTAAATATGTTAATGAAATTACTGCACACACTCTAAGATCAACTGAAAACAACAAACTGTATCTTCCAAAACCCAGAACAAACTATCTGAAACAAAGCCTGAGTTTTTCTGGAGCAATGCTGTGGAACTCCCTTGGCAATAACCTCAAAGAAGCCCCATCTCTCAATGCCTTCAAGTCCAGACTCCTGAAATCCCTATGCTCTAGCACATAATATTATGTACTATTTTTATGTCAAGACATTTACATGTAATATACTCTGCAGTGATTGTATATGTTGTACATACTTGTATATTTTTCTTTTTTTTTTGGAGGGCCTCCGGGAAGAACAGTTTTTGCAACTGACAGAGTTACCCTCATGAAATAAAGATATATATATATCAAATGAATGCACTTCCCGACCCCCCATGTCCACTAGATATGAATAGAACAACAGGACTGGATGCTGGTCTGGCGTTTCCAGATGACACTAGGGATGTAAATAATGTATTCCATCAGTTACCGCCAAGTGGTCACACTTCAGCTCCGAACTGCCAATGCTCAGTAAATAGGAATGGATTGTTTTTAGACAATGCTATGGTAGGGGGACAATATCTCCAAAGGGATATAGATAATGGGAATCTGGCCGATGTGTCCGCTACTGATACCGAGGGGGAGGTTGAGGCATCTCCTAGTAAATGTAGCGGATGCTCGTCTAGATCGAGATCAACCGAACGACATATATCCCGAGAATACTACCATAGCCAGAGTCCCCGGCTTCCTAAGACTTCAGTGTTTTCAGGAACCAGAGGGGAGTTTGAGTTGGAGGCTGAAAGAAGAAAGTAGAACAAAGACCAGTGTCTTAAGAAATTAACGGACTGTATTCATGGCGATGCCATGGTGTTTTACAGCTATCAATCGGAGGCAGTCAAAACCTCATTTGATATGCTCCTCAAAGCAATGGAATGCCATAAACAGTAGGGAACCTCCGCATGCAGTTAGGCAGCGTTTGCAGGCGGAAGAGCAGGGTCCGGAGGACACTTTAGAGGAGTTTGCTTTTAGATGCGCCAGGTTGGCAAGGGACGGGTATCCGAATGCACCGGAAAAGATTATCGAGTCTGTAGCGGTGGAACATTTTCTCAGGGGATGTAGAGAAATACAGGCTGTGAGATTTGCTATGGAAAAGAGCCCCACAACAATCTCGGAAGCCTTGAGTTATGTGAACTCCTCACGATATAATCTGAGATAGTTGGATTTTCAGACGGTCACTGTTAATGTTGATTCA
The DNA here is from genome assembly GCA_036873755.1 of Hanleya hanleyi. Classification (NCBI taxonomy): domain Eukaryota; kingdom Metazoa; phylum Mollusca; class Polyplacophora; order Lepidopleurida; family Hanleyidae; genus Hanleya; species Hanleya hanleyi. Next base: position 91,588 of record JAVTVY010052831.1, on the reverse strand, counting down.
GTGGGGGAGGCTTTTCCTGATGCTTGTAAGGCAGAAGGGAAGGGATAAATAAGAGGTCCCTTCGCCGTCGGTCATCGCGACCCTTCCGTCCACCACGACTCTGTTACTCGTGCCGTAAACCCGGCCACAAAAGCCGTTTTTGTCCTGCTAGACATGGTTTAGATGGGTGGGCTGAATTAGCAAAGTCTGCAAATGACGGGGTGGGGTCGTCCACGGGGGACGAGGCAGGTGTTCCTGAACGTACTGCAGCAGTCAGAGATGTTACTCTGTCGTGTTCCCAGGGGTGGGCGATGTCCATTCCAGTTAAGGTTGGGTCTGTGCCGGTAACTGCTGTGGTAGACACGGCCGCCCAAGTCACCGTCATGAGTGAACATTTGTTTGCTAGGTTGGGTCTCCAGGGGTTGTTGTCTTCGCCTAATGCATTTCGAGGAATGACCAGTATGGAAATGCTAGTTCGGCAGGTCCCATTGTCCATCTCCGATTTTCACTGTACTGGAAATATAGTGGTGGCACCCTTGGTTGATGACCTGTTGCTAGGCTTCGATTTCCTGTCAGCCTATATGGATGTGCTGTAGAGTTTGGAGATAAAGCCTTGGTTATTGGGGACACCAAGGTTTTTGCAGTTTGAATTTCTATGGAATGGTGACTTGTTCAGTGTGGGCTCCATTTCGCTCTGCCAGTAACTGATAAATGGTGAAGTTAGTTGATGGGCCATTGGTAACGCATTTTGTGTATGCGTCTGGATAGATGTAGTATAGCAGGGGTTTCATTAGGAGCCGGTTACCGGCTACTCGCCCACAAAACGGCCATGGTCGCCGTCTTCTTTTGTGCTAATAAAAATAATTTTCACTGTAGTCCTAATCGCATTGTGTTGATTAATGGCAATTATAAACTCCTGAAGCACAGTATTAATGGTAAGGTGTTTCGTGTTCTTAAGAGTATGTATAACTCTACTTACTATAGTATCAAGACTGGTGATGGAGTTTCCTCCCCTATCTTCTCTGAGAAGGCCGTAAAACAAGGATGCGTCTGCAGTCCAACGCTATTTAATTTGTACCTGAATAATCTACACACCTATATTGATAGTCGGTTTGCGCCAACCATAGGTGATAAGTGCGCATCCCATCTTCTCTTTGCTGATGACCTAGTTCTCATCTCTACAAAAGACACCGGCCTACAGCACAAGTTGGATAACTTAAAAGCTTTCTGTCAGGACTGGAAGCTCGATGTTAATGTCTCCAAAACAAAAGTCATAATATTCAATTCTACTATGAAATGTACGCTGTCTAAATTTCGGTTTTCTTACAATGGAAAACTTCTTGACATTGTTTCTAAGTACACCTACCTTGGTGTTATATTCTCAAATAATGGCAAATTTAGTGATGCTATGACAAATCTAAAAACTCAGAGCTTGGTATAAAATTAAAACTAATATTTGCACTTCAGAGTGTGCCCCCGTTGAAACCCTACTCAAAATCTACAACACTATCTCTAAACCCATTAGCACATATGCCTCTGAAGTATGGGGAGCTGATCTAATCAACCCCAGGCACGATAACCTATTTGTAAACTGGAATCGATCTATCTGCAATACAGGTACAATCAAAATCTGCAAATCCATCCTCCATTTGCCCAGGAAAGCTAGTAACATCGGTTCGTTAGCTGAACTTGGCACTTATCCAGCCTCCCTGCAGGTATTTGTCAATATGATCAAATATTGGCTGAGACTTGAACAATTAAACAGTAATCGATTATTGTATCATGCCTATGTTGCTGATAAAGAACTTGGAGACAAGAACTACAAAGGTGCCTGGAGTCTGGGTGTGCACCACATATTGCAGAGTCTAAACCTCTCCTCGTATAAGGACTATTTGAGGCCTAACAACAATACAGTGACTCAAAACATAACAGACAAATTAACAGATCAGTTTAATAATAGGTACACTGAAAGTACTTCACCTACTAACTTCTGTAAACTTAGAACATATGACACCATTAAGGCGAAGCCAGCGTTTTCACTTTATCTCAGTACAGTGAATAATCTAAAATTCAGGAAGTCCTTAACACAGCTCCGCCTTAGTACACATCCTTTAGAAATGAAAGGGGTCGTTATACAAAAATCAAAACACCTGTTTCAGAGAGAATCTGTAAACATTGTGCCTTGGATGTTGTGGAGGACGAAGAGCACTTCCTTCTGGAATGTACCCAGTATAATTCCTTAAGGAGACCGATGTTTCAGACTATTGTTCAAGTTAATCCTACTGTTATTGATTACACCTTGGATGAGCTTCTCAATCTCATGCTCGATCCCCCCAGTGATGTTGCTACAATAGTGGCACGCTTCATATACAATGCGTTCCAACTAAGAAAATGCAAAATTTAATGGTCCCTGTGTGATATTCTCTCTCAAATATATTTTATCAACTTATTGTTCCGTGATGCTGCGCTTACAGACAAGATAAGGCACTCAACATTGTTGTGCTATATTTACAGGTTACATGTAGGGCCTAGCCATGTTGGACTGGGTTTCGTATTGATCTATATCAAGTTCTTCCCCAGTCACAAGCTACTGTTATCACTACTCCTTGATTTTTGCCTTGTCATATTCATATCTCACAAGTTGTTTGAGTGTTATTGTATCCAGTCCTTGATGGACATGTAAATTGTTTTTATGATACAATAAAGTTGAATTGAATTGAATTGAATTGAATACCGGCGGGTCAACTGCTATATCCAACAAGCTGAGTAGCTAGCAGGTCCTCCGCCAAGTAGCCTGTTTGAGAGCATACAGCATATACGCTTCCAATATCTCCTTAAATATAACTTGGAAAGTTGATATGTGTATGTGGAAAGAGACGTTCATCTGGAATTGTTGAGACAATTTGAGGAGGTTTGGGAAGCAGTAATGGGTAGTGTAACACTGGAATGTAAGTCTGTAGTTGTATATGGATTTGTGGATGGTGAGGTTTATAAATCGATGAGTGGAATAGATCAAGATATCGCGTTCACAACACAGATGGGTACAATATGGGTGAGTGAAATCCAAGATGGTCAATGGCAGCCATCTTGGATTACATACTACCTCAATGAAAATCAATACCAATCGCTGTCTAACTGATGTGAAGCACCGTCTCGAGTTTGAAGTTGATTGGTCAAATTGTTGTCGAGATATCACGTTCACAAGATCCGAGACGGATGGAATCCAATATCGTCAATGGCAGCCATCTTGGATTTGTACCTCAGTGAAAATCAAAACCAATGGCCGTTTAACTGATGCGAAGCACATTCTCAAGTTTGAAGTGGATTGATGAAACTGTTGTCGAGATATCGCGTTCACAAGATGTGGGATGGACAGAATCCAATATGGTCAATGGCAGCCATCTTGGATTACGTACCTCAGTGAAAATAAATACCAATGGCCGTCTAACTGATGTGAAGAACCTTCCCAAGTTTGAAGTCGATTAGTTGAATTGTTCTCGAGATATCGTGTTCACAAGATCTGGGACGGATGGAATCCAATATGGTCAATGGCAGCCATCTTGGATTACGTACCTCAGTGAAAATCAATACCAATGGCCGTCTGACTGATGTGAAGAACATTCCCAAGCTTGAAGTTGATTGGTGGAAATGTTCTTGAGATATCGCGTTCACAAGATGTGGGACGAGCAGAATCCAATATGGTCGATGGCGGCCATCTTGGATTACGTACTTCAGTGAAAATCAATACCAATGGCCGTCTAACTGATGTGAAGCACCTTCTCAAGTTTGAAGTCGATTGGTCGAATTGTTCTCAAGATATCGTGTTCACAAGATGTGGGACGGACGGACGGAGGGACGGACGGAAGGACGGACGGCTAGCATTTCCAAGTCCTCCCACCACTTCGTGGCGGAGGACAATAAAGACAGCTAGATTTGCAATCTTTTCACCGAGCGTATGACAGAACAGCATCCGAAAACTTCCGGGAAAATCTCGACAACCAAAAGCATCTCCCTCAGGGGTAGAATCGGTTCGCGCAAAGACTCGCCTGAAATGGAACTTGCGCGAATCCAACTAGCAAAGCTTAGCTCAATCAGTGTGTTGTTCATTCAGAGAGATTTATTCGATATTTCACGGAAATTCAAGTCAAATAGCTGACCTGTAATCAGAATACTCCGAGATATCCTTTCATCTTGCTGCAAAACGTGTACACAAACGGACAATGGCGGTCTTCACATGTTTGATGACGTAATGCGCTAACTAAACTTCGGAAACCTTTGCTCTATTATTTTTCGGGAGCCTCGAATATTCCCTGTAATGGTTCCCGACTGGCGCCAAATGGTTCTAGTATATTCTCTTTCGCTCGGCTGCTGGTACAAACATACGTTAAAGGTTATACAAAATGTTCTCAAAATCTGCTACTTTTTTGTGCTAAATTGTTGTAGAGGTGATTATATAGACTTGTTTTACATTTTTGTATGTTTTCAAACTGCCCAAGGTTGGAGATAGCAGCAGTAAAGTGCGACAATTTCATGCCCCTTTCAAAACGGCGAAAGCTGTGACCGCTTGACCTGTGACGTCACAACCTGATTACGATCTCGCTCAAATGCCTGTTGTGATGTCCAAATGTCAGCGACGTCACGCTAGAACTCCCACAGTTGGGTGAATCTTTCGTAACAACGCCCGACGTCATAGACTATGACGTTTACGGCGCAATCGTAATCAGGTTGTGACGTCGTGAACCAGAGGTCACGGCTCCAATACGTTTTCCCCCACATGTGTGCTATTCGTGTCCTAAAACCCACTTCGATGACATTATTCGAGAAAAAAATACTAATTTGTTGTTTGGAACACTACTGGGTATGTTTTAATTCAAAGTAGTATAGAGTCATTTGGTATAACCTTTAATAAACCCAACAGGCGAAAACAGTCTGTATGAAGGAATTGAATGCTAACACGTGGTCTTCAGACGGAAAGTACACGAGGGTGAAAATGAAACCTGTCGACATTTTGGATATCATTTAGCAGATGAATTTGATTCGGATTCGTTCATAATTAGAATGACAAACAATTTTCCCTAAGACAGCACATAGGGCAAAGTAGAATCAAGCGGTTGGAATTTTATGAAATAAAAATTTATCGTTTCTTCAGAGATTTTGCCTGCATGAGACCTAGCTGTCATGAACAACAACAACGCGGTCTACCACTTCACGTTGAGAACACGCATTTCTTCAGAAGTCAGTTTATTTGAGGTCAAGATTTTAACTTTAACGGCATAATTTGCACTTCTGTGACTCTTGAACTTTTGTTGGTAATTTTTATCTTTCACTGTAAAAACCATCATGGTATGAAATGAAAATATGTGGGACAAAAATATCTGGAATTTCCTTTTTTATACGCCCGCCAAAAGGCGGACGTATTATGTGATGGCGGTTTCCGTCCGTCTGTCCGTGTGTCCGTCTGTCCCCCGTGTCCGGTCTATATCTGGGACAGTTTTCTATCTACAGTTCTAATTTTTGATGAGTGGATACCCTACGGGGAGACGATGTGTCGCGTACCAAAATGAAGGTCAAGGTCATAGGTCAAAGGTCACTGGCCTGAAGAACAGGAAATCACTGAAGGGTTCGTGTCCGGTCTATATCTGTGAACGTTTTTTATCCACAGTTGCAATTTTTTGTGAGTGGATACGCTAGGTGGAGACGATGTGTCGCGTACCAAAATTGAGGTCGAGGTCAGAGGTCAAAGGTCACTGTTGCCTAAAATCAGGAAACCATTGATCATTGACAGTTTTCTATCTACAGTTCTAATTTTTGGTGAGTGGATGCCCTAGGGGGGAACGATGTGTTGCATACCAAATGTAGGTCAAGGTCAGAGGTCAAAGGTCAGTGTGACCTAAAAATCAGGAAATCATTAAAAATTACTAATTTTTTGTGAGTGGATTCAATAGGCGGAAATGAAGTGTCACATACCAAAAATTAGGTCAAGGTCAAAGGTCACTGTGACCCCAAAATCAGGAAATTATTAAAAATAACATTTTTTTTGTGTCAGTAGATACATTAGGGGGATATGTCACATACCAAAATGTAGGTCAACGGTCAAGGTCACTGACCCCAAAATCGTTATTGTTAAAGATCATGATTTTTTGTGTCCATTGAGAAATCACGGGAAGACGGTTTGTCAGGTACCAAAATTTAGGTCTAGGTCACTGTGAACCCCAAAATCGTGAAATTCATAAATATGATGGGGTTTTTTGTGTCCATTGATACATTGAGGGAAGACGATGTGTCGTGTCCCAAAATCAGGAAATCATTAAAAATAACTTATTTCTGTAGATACATTAAAGAGACATAATGTGTTTCATACCAAAATGTGGGTCAAAAGTCAAGGTCACTGACCTCAAAATCAAGAAAATCATTAAGTCACATTTTCATATGCCTATCGAAGACGAAGTCGTGTAATGCGATGTTGCGTTCTGTCCATTCATCCATTAACATTTGTTGTCCATGCGATATATCTAGTTTCAAGGTATGGATTGGTACCAAACGTTGAGTATACCTTACTCGCATGGCAAAGAGGAGGCATACATTTTGAGATCAATTTGTCAAAGGTCAAGGTCACAGTCCCCCAAAACTGAATCAAGTTTAGCTGATTCTATGTGTTACATGTAGGTTGGAATACTCATAGTTCTCTCCCATACATGTATATGGCATTTGTCCTGTGGAGTTGTCTCCCTTATTTGAAACCGGTACATTTAGTTAAACTGTTGTGAAATTAAAACCATACATTTACTAATTTAATGGGGAGAGGGGTCCTTTATGAATTTCATACCTGTTTATTAACTCAAGAACAAATATTTACTTCATCACTTTCTTCTTCCTTCATCAGGACTGCACAAACTGAAAATGCTGCTTAACCCAAATATGGGTTACGCTAAAAATTTTTGGGTAACCCTTCTCTGATTTGCATAACCCATCACTATTGTATACAGGTTAATATCCGTAATTCAAGCGAACTGAAAATGGGTTACGCATAATGAAAATTGCGTAACCAAACCTATTGTTCGCGCAATTCGTGCAGCCCTGTTCATGAAAAATTCTCTCGCTTGAAAGGAATCCATTTGCAGGAAAACTACTATTTTCTTGTGTTTGACTATTGTCAATTTCAGTATTGGATATGTGAGCTCTTGACTCTTGATTCAAGGCCAACTTGTTACCAAGAGTTAAGCTCATTTTAGTTTATCATTCAGTCTAAGATGTGATATATGTTACATTCTCTGAAGCTCAAAATTGAAGACCTTTCTCTGGATTGATAGCTAAAAGTAAACAATCTTGAAATTTGGACCAATGTAATTCCAGATATACGGGCGTATATTGAAGCCCCTTGGGCTCTTGTTTTTAAATGTTGTTGCATGCCTGATATAAATCCATGGCAAACTGTTAGGCCTAGTCTTTATATAAAGGTTCATTAACTGTCTCGCTGCTGGGGGCCACACGTAGTGGCCGCAGTGTAGTGTGCTGCAGGCCAGTATTCGTGATGATACAAGTTTTGGAATTATTATTTTCATTAAAATTATGTTAAAAACCCAATAAGATATATGATATTTTGTAAGCGAAGTTCATACTCTTTGAATGGAGCTTTTTATTTTTATATTTTATCAATCAGCAGAAAAAAATGGGAGGAGAAAATACGATAAAAAAAAACGGAGTAAATTTAGAAAGTAGGCTGTCGCCATCGGGACCCCTCGGGCCGGGCCCAGAGCAATTGTGGAAATAATGTTTCTGACCCCAACAACTCACATATTTGGGGTGGGCATAATTTTACCTGTATGATATAGATCATAGACAGACAAAACAATATAGCAATAGAGCAGTGATTACCTATAGTAGATGTAGTCGAACGATTACTGTCTATTCACAGCAATCCACACAGGTTTGTGGTAGGAGAAGTAACTCTCCAACACTCCACTTGATGTATTGGGGGCGTTACTGTAGATGTGGTCTATGGTAGTGTGGAGGTCTGTGGTGGGCAATGGGTGGATACGTTCTTGTAGATTGCAAGTCTCAAAAAAGTCTAGAAGTTTTCTCTTGTCTGTGGAGTCTTTTAACAAGTCTATGTTAAAGTCAGTCACCAAGGATAACAGTTTGCACGAGAGATGGGGATTGTGACCTGAAGATGGTAAACAGTGCATTAATGACATCCTGTACTGGGGATCGGGGAGGGTTGTACAAACCAATGACCAGCATGTCTGTTGACGGACTTGAAAAACACATCCGACAGCACAGACTTTCAATAGGCTTCTGGTACTGGCTGTATTAAACAACTGTATGAAGTTTCATTGTTGTGAGTGAAGGACTTTTTGAGATAATGTGTTTACAAGGATATGGACCAACAGACATGTATAAAGGGGCATAACTCCTGAAAAACACATCCGATTACACCGACTTTGAATAGGCTTCTGGTACTAGCTGCATTAAACAACTGTATGAAGTTTCATTGTTGTGAGTGAAGGACTTTGTGAGATAATGTGTTTACAAGGATATAGACAGACAGACATGTATAAAGGAGCATAACTCCTGAAAAACACTTCCGATTACACCGACTTTCAATAGGCTTCTGGTACTGGCTGTATTAAACAACTGTATTAAGTTTCATTGTTGTGAGTGAAGGACTTTTTGAGATAATGTGTTTACAAGGATATGGACCAACAGACCTGTATAAAGGGGCAGAACTCCTGAAAAACACATCCGATTACACCGACTTTCAATAGGCTTCTGGTACTGGCTGTATTAAAACTGTATGAAGTTTCATTGTTGTAAGTGAAGGACTTTTTGAGATAATGTGTGTACAATGATATGATGGACAGACGGACAGACGACGGAGGCAACGACAATACCGCTCGGGCAGAATCTGCCCGAGGGGTAAAAAATGAGCACTTTTAGATGCACAAATGCTAAACAAGTTAGCAGCATAACAGTTAATAATAATTGTTTGTTTTACTGAAATGAAGCAGGTGACCAAATTTTTTTTTTTTTTTTTTTGGAAATGCAGACTATTCCATTTTTTTTTTCATATGCAATGCAAAGATACAAAAGAAATAAAATTCAGAGTATACTTACCACTTAGCAAAAATGTTTAAGCTGAATACTGCTCATCAATGGAGATAACCAATCACTCGCCAATTTAAGGTGTCCTATTTTAGGTGTGCTAACCATGCACCCTCCTGAGAATAAATAAGGCGATTTCAATTTTCCCCATTGAGAAGTTTACATCTAGTTGCGCAGTAACCAGCACTGGAAACTTGGATTCTCACAAACTGTGCCACTGGGAATCCAAAGTTCGCAAATTTGGATTCTTTGGATTCTCGCAAACTAAGCCATTGAGAATAAATTTTGCAAAATTCTACCCCCGTCCCCACGCAAAAGAGTTCTTTCATGATCAAAACGCACCTCCCTACGCAAAAGAGTGCATCTATTAGACCATTTTGATTTTTCAGGTATAGAAGTGAAAATAAAATGTCAATAAATTGATAAATTAGAACAGAATAGTTTCATAATAAAGACTTAAAATGTATCACTTGGTTGACTCATTAAAAATAGTTCATGATTTATGGAAAGTTATGAAGAAAATGCAATATTTTTTCCATGAATTTCTCAACATTTTATTCTCTCTTCAATAGCTGAAAATGGCCTAGAATGCGTCTCAGAGCATCTAGGACCCCAGAGCTTTCAGGGGCCTAGGCGGCCCCTGGACCCCGGCATAACTGCAAACGCCTCGCTTCGCTCGGCATAGTAGCTGTCTACTTTGTTCATGGTAACCCCTTACTTAAAAAAAATGATGAAACCCCTGAGTATAGTGTCAGCTTTGTGGGGATATATGGATGTGTGCCATCACGTGTATGTAATGATGGATGTATTGTATTAGGTTTTGATTTTCTATGTGAAATTATCCTATTTGGGGGTTTTTTTCATTTAGTTGTACAGGATGTTTGTTTGAGGCATTGTGGAATTGAGGACAAAAAAAATATATAAAATTCTAGACACAAACCGTTGTTAATGTGTTGTGTAATGTAATGTGTATTTTGGAACTATTGTTCTGGAATTATGGTGTGTGTTGGAGAACTCGTGTGTGTTCGGGAGTTGGATGTTCGAAAATTGTGATGTTTGCTGCGGTGTTATACGTGTAGTGTGTTATGGGAGAATATGATGATGCGTTGTGATGTGTTTATGTAATCTGTGTGAGGGAACCAGGTGCTGGACGCCTGGGTTCGATGGTTGCTGTGTGAATAGAGAATTTCTGTGTGTGAAGATTCTGTATGGTGGATCTACGCGTTAATGACGTTCCTGTGTGTCTCGTTTTCAGATTTTATAAATGTGTCTTCTTTGTGGGTTTTTTTTTGTGTGTCAAGCTGTGTGTTACGTTCATGAAAGTCTGTGTGAAGTGAAGTTTAATTTATGGAGTGACTTGGATGAGATATGGTACGATAATATGTAGTGTTAGCCATGTCGGAGGCCTGGGGTTAAGGAAGATGGGCCCTCTTGGAGCCCTGGTGAGAGTTGTCTCTGAACCGTCGTGCAATGCGTATAAGTTATGGTGAATCCAGTGGGACAAGATAGCCACCACTTGGAGAGTATCTAAACACGGTATTGTTTAGTCATGATCTCGCAACTTTTCTATGATCTCGACCCTCTTCTAGTTATGAACTCAATGATTGTGTGAGTGTGAGCTTGATACCTGTGGAGGTGTAGCAATTATGGTTATGTTCTCCCTCTACAGATATTCTCTCTGGTGAGGTAGCCGTTTGCTGAGGCGGGTGTGCGCTGGGTCATCATGTCTGAGTGCACGCAGACTGTTGGCTCCTCGTACATTCGTCTCTGTGGGTTCCCTCTCTACTAGAAATTGTTGGCCGCTGGTGAAGACGAGCCTTGAAATTATTAGGGGAGAGAGAATGGGGAGCCCAATTTATAGTCTGGACGGCTGTTAGATTAGAGGCTTGTTCCAGTCGTGGATTGTATGATGTTCTGGTGTTTAGTGTGGCCATGTAGCTGGTAGGCTAGCCTGCTATACCAGTCGTGGATTGTATGATGTTCTGGTGTTTTAGTGTGGCCATGTAGCTGGTAGGCTAGCCTGCTATACCAGTCGTGGGTTGGATGATGTTTTTGTATTAATTGCGGCCATGTAGCTGGTAGGCTGGCCTGCGGATTATATTTTTAAGAATTAAGGTGAGCAGTCCCATGCGGCTGATTATTACCCCTTCGGGCAAAATTGTTGTCATCACCGTCGTCTGTCCGTCTGTCTGTCTGTCTGTCCATCTTTCTTGTGAACACGATATCTCAAGAAGAATTATAGCCAGGCATTGTAAATTCACACCACAAATGTATCAGGTGAAGGGTCAGAAGCCTATTAAAAAGGACTGACCTTGACCTATTTTATCAAGGTCAAATTATAGTATTTGCTATATTTTTTGAAGGATTGAAGCTAGGATCTCCAAATTCATAGTACTTATGCAACTGGTGATTGACTAGAAGTCTACCCCAGTTGACTGACCTTGACCTATTTTTTCAAGGTCATATTCTGTTTATTATGGTGTAACATGAAGAAATATATCTAGGCTTTCCAAATTAATACTCTGTATACATCTGGCAAAGGTCCAGAGGTGTACTGAAGATGACTGACCTTGACCTATTTTATCAAGGTCAAATTTTAGTATTTCTAAATTATTTGAAAGATTGAAGCTAGGGTCTCTAAATTCATATTACTTATGCAACTGGGGATTGACTAGAAGCCTATCCCAGTTAACTGACCTTGACCTATTTTTTCAAGGTCATATGCTGTTTATTATGGTCTAACATGAAATATATCGAGGCTTTCCGATTTATTACTATATGTACATCTGTCAAAGGTTGATAGGTGTACTGAAGATGACTGACCGTGACCTATTTTATCAAGGTCAAATTCCTGTTCCTTATGCAATTAAATTAGAATTGACTTGAAATTGTTCGAAAATGACTGACCTTGATCTGTATTTCCAAGATAAAATTACTTTATTTGATTATAAGCTTTTTAGAATAGCACATTTAGAGCTAAGAATTCGGTCGATCATGCTCTACCAGAACCTCAGCAAAAGCGAACTACAGCCAACCCTACTAGATCACATTTTTGTTAATCTAGTTCTAAAAATACACTGATGATATTATACAATGCATGAGTGAATGAGTGAGTGAATATGATTTAACGTCGCTTTCAACTATATTTCAGTCATATCACGATGTTGGGTCCTATTCCTTTTCACACCCGGGAACCCCACGGGTGCCTCAGACGCCTCTTACGACAAGCTCTCTGAGGAGCTGAGGCATATTCTTACCATGACCTGCGATGTGCACAACAACATCCAGGTCAATCCCCGGAAGCCCAACGGGGCTACAATGCATGATTGCTGGGTGTAAACAATAACTGATAGCCGAGGGGTATTGAAGCCCAGTGGGCTATTTTATTTGTTGGAGCCGTAAAGCTGGTAGGCTGGCCTGCGGATTATATTTTGAGAAATAAAGTGATCAGTCTCATGAGACTGACCATTTGAGTGAGATTTTTATTGGGTTTGAGTGTAATTAAATTATAGACAGTCTGGTAATGAGACTGGACTAGTGGGAATCTTCGTGCATGCTCTGAGATTGCCAGATAAGGGTTGGGACTGATAGACATGAGACGTACATTAAGAATCCGGGTTGGAATGGAGGGAAGATTTTAATGGGGGATATTTTAGCTCTATATCGTTCTAGGTGTTGCTAAGCGGGGCACACCTCTCTATGACAGGTACATCAACTTATTGCATTCGCAAAAATGACTGCCAAATCAATATGAAAGGTACATGTATCTAAGTATCAAAATCAAACTCAAAACCCCCTCAAATAGATCGCTTTTATGGTCAGTATCTGCTAATATATGACGTAATTCCATTCGTAAAACTGATTGACAAAGTAACGTAAATTGTGAAGTGAAGAACCAGTAAATTCTAGCATAATATGGGCTCTGACTTGATAGAATGCATCCTCGCGAGCCAGTATATCGATCGATCTGTTGGGATCGATACACTGGCTTGGTTATTTGGCCATACGAGTTCTGGATATAAATAGAGCAAGAGGTTTCCCCTGAATAAACCCAATCAGTGAACGCGCTGAGCTAGTTGATTAGGCCAATCCGCTGCGAGGTATGAAGTGTGACCGGTTTCAATTTCATCGCGGGCAAAACTGCTTTGATGTCAAGCGGAAATCGACATCGGAAGTCAAAGAAAAAAACGCGGGCTGGGGATACGGACATGCTAATTCAAAATAAGCGCGGGGGATGAAATGTGCGAGATTGTATGATGGAGGCATCGACTCAAGAACTCCATCTATTCACCAAAAATTTCCAGGTAAACCCTCTGCAAGGATTTAGGATTTATCTGGACTTGTGAAGATGGAGAGAATGATGTCAAATGCAATATGTTTCTTCCCATTCTCTGCTGATACACATAAGTATTGCATTTACGGGAGTGATTAATGCTAATCTAAAGGGATTCTGAGTGCCGAAGGGGACGGGAACATCAATACCAACGAAGCAAGGCTCTGGATTCCGATAATGAGGATAGAGAGACTGTTCCGAAAGAGGATCATTCAAAATAGCTATGTGCCAAATTTCATGCTTGTAACCGAAAGTGGACAATATAACTGCACAACAGACTATGATGTATTGTTCACGCATAGGGTTGTCTGACTCATTGAATACTAAATAGTGATTTCTGTATTTTTAAACCAGTTGCGCATAAAGTCAGTTTTGAGTATTGTCAATGAGTTGGTATAGCTAAGACAGTAAGTGCAACTCCAGGGATTGGAGGGTCATTGTTTTGATTCCTACAGAGGGTTAAGTTATTCTTCCTTTCAAAACATATTTCCATATACATGTATGCGAATTGCTTGGGGGCTAAAATTGAACATCATACCAAATTGTCATTTCTATAAGTTAAACATCTTTATTCGTCGAAAGTTGGTGACTTGTTCCCTTAATTCTGAAACGTAATTGATGCGTTTGTTTTTATGATGCATGATCTATAATTTGATACCAAGTATTATTCAATGTTAATCATAATGACAATGCGTTACTTGTTTATACTTCTTCACCTATTTGTGAATTATCTAGATTGGGTAGATAAAACGATTACTAGAAGTAGTGAATTTATTTTTCTACTTACTGTGACTGTATGCAAATTAGCTGAACCACTGACAAGGTTGCAGCTCATCTTCATTGGTAAGCAATTCAACGATCTTAAAATGTATATACATGTACATACTGTTCAATGAAAATGATAATATCTGAAAACAATGACTGATGTGTCGATCGACAGCTATGTCCTGACGTCAGAGAATTGAAGCCTAAACGGAAATCAACAAAGCAATAATTCATTCCACCAAATATAGTTCCAAATGAATTCAAACGTGCCTGAAGACAGGGTTGTCATGTGAGATCGGAGGTTGAAATGAAAAGTGTGGCAGAGATCACACTCTCTTAGCACATGCGTATTTCAAAAAGTCACAAGAAGAACAACAAGAGCCTCGTGTAGACCTGCATGTCGCAGGTAAAAACTGGAGCCTGTGGACAGATTCATAAGTGCCACCATTACAAGGGCTTGCGTCTATTTTAACTAATCAGAAATGCTGAAAACATAATGTGCGCATCACTGCGTGACGTTAGCTGAGCTCATACTCACTTCCGCCCTGTATGTTACAGACTGAGAAGCTCTTGGGACTGCAGCTTTATTACCCCTCGGGCAGATTTTGCCCGAAGGGTATTGTCGTCGTCAGCGTCATCTGTCCGTCTGTCTGTCCGTCTGTCTGTCTGTCCATCTTTCTTGTGAACACGATATCTCAAGAAGAATTATAGCCAGGCATTGTGAATTCATACCACATATGAATTGGGTGAAGGGTCAGAAGCCTATTAAAAATGACTGACCTTGACCTATTTTATCAAGGTCAAATTCTAGTATTTGCTATATTTTTGGAAGAATTAAAGCTAGGGTCTCCAAATTCATATTATATATGCAACTCGTGATTGACTAGAAGCTTATTCCAGTTGACTGACCTTGACCTACTTTTTATAGGTCATTGTTTATTATGATATAACATGAAGAAATAAAGCTAGACTTTCCAAATTAATGCTATGTATACATCTGGCGAAGGCCCAGAGGTGTACTGAAGATGACTGACCTTGACCTATTTTATCAAGGTCAAATTATAGTATTTGCCATGTTTTTTGAAGGATTGAAGCTATGGCCTCCAAATTCATATTACTTATGCAACTGGTGATTGACTAGAAGCCTATCCCAGTTGACTGACTTTGACCTATTTTTTCAAGGTCATATTCTGTTTATTATGGTGTAACATGAAGAAATATATCTAGGCTTTCCAAATTGATACTATGTATACATCTGGCAAAGGTCCAGAGGTGTACTGAAGATGACTGACCTTGACCTATTTTATCAAGGTCAAATTTTAGTATTTGCTATATTTTTTGAAGGATTAAAGCTAGGGTCTCCAAATTCATATTATGTATGCAACTCGTGATTGACTAGAAGCCTATCCCAATTGACTGACCTTGACCTATTTTTTAACGGTCATATACTGTTTATCATGATATAACATGAAGAAATAAAGCTAGGCTTTCCACATTAATACTATGTATACATCTGGCGAAGGTCCAGAGGTGTACTGAAGATGACTGACCTTGACCTATTTTATCAAGGTCAAATTTTAGTATTTCTAAATTATTTGAAAGATTGAAGCTAGGGTCTCTAAATTCATATTAGTTATGCAACTGGGGATTGACTAGAAGCCTATCCCAGTTAACTGACCTTGACCTATTTTTTCAAGGTCATATGCTGTTTATTATGGTCTAACATGAAATATATCGAGGCTTTCCGATTTATTACTATATGTACATCTGTCAAAGGTTGATAGGTGTACTGAAGATGACTGACCGTGACCTATTTTATCAAGGTCAAATTTTATTGTTTGCTATAATGTTTGAAGGATTAAAGCTAGGTCTCCAAATTCATATTATATGTGCAACTCGTGATTGACTAGAAGCCTATCCCAGTTGACTGACCTTGACCTATTTATATATACTGTTTATTATGATATAACATTGAGAAATAAAACTAGGCTTTCCAAATTAAAACTATGTGTACATCTGGTGATGCTCCAAAGGTGTGCTGAAGATGACTGACCTTGACCTATTTTATCCAGGTCAGATTCTATTTAGTACAATATTTCATGAAAGATTTACATTGTCCAAATTTATACCACTTATAGCTGGACCTGAAGTCTATTGAAGAATATCACTGACCTTGACCTATTTTCAAACGGTCAAATTCTATATGTTAAGTCTAAGGTCTCCAAATTCCTGTTCCTTATGCAATTAAATTAGAATTGACTTGAAATTGTTCGAAAATGACTGACCTTGATCTGTATTTCCAAGATAAAATTACTTTATTTGATTATAAGCTTTTTAGAATAGCACATTTAGAGCTAAGAATTCGGTCGATCATGCTCTACCAGAACCTCAGGCCTTGGCAAAAGCGAACTACAGCCAACCCTACTAGATCACATTTTTGTTAATCTAGTTCTAAAAATACACTGATGATATTATACAATGCATGAGTGAATGAGTGAGTGAATATGATTTAACGTCGCTTTCAACTATATTTCAGTCATATCACGATGTTGGGTCCTATTCCTTTTCACACCCGGGAACCCCACGGGTGCCTCAGTCGCCTCTTACGACAAGCTCTCTGAGGAGCTGAGGCATATTCTTACCATGACCTGCGATGTGCACAACAACATCCAGGTCAATCCCCGGAAGCCCAACGGGGCTACAATGCATGATTGCTGGGTGTAAACAATAACTGATAGCCGAGGGGTATTGAAGCCCAGTGGGCTATTTTATTTGTTGGAGCCGTAAAGCTGGTAGGCTGGCCTGCGGATTATATTTTGAGAAATAAAGTGATCAGTCTCATGAGACTGACCATTTGAGTGAGATTTTTATTGGGTTTGAGTGTAATTAAATTATAGACAGTCTGGTAATGAGACTGGACTAGTGGGAATCTTCGTGCATGCTCTGAGATTGCCAGATAAGGGTTGGGACTGATAGACATGAGACGTACATTAAGAATCCGGGTTGGAATGGAGGGAAGATTTTAATGGGGGATATTTTAGCTCTATATCGTTCTAGGTGTTGCTAAGCGGGGCACACCTCTCTACGACAGGTACATCAACTTATTGCATTCGCAAAAATGACTGCCAAATCAATATGAAAGGTACATGTATCAAAATCAAACTCAAAACCCCCTCAAATAGATCGCTTTTATGGTCAGTATCTGCTAATATATGACGTAATTCCATTCGTAAAACTGATTGACAAAGTAACGTAAATTGTGAAGTGAAGAACCAGTAAATTCTAGCATAATATGGGCTCTGACTTGATAGAATGCATCCTCGCGAGCCAGTATATCGATCGATCTGTTGGGATCGATACACTGGCTTGGTTATTTGCCCATACGAGTTCTGGATATAGTCATACTCACTTCCGCCCTGTATGTTACAGACTGAGAAGCTCTTGGGACTGCAGCTTTATTACCCCTCGGGCAGATTTTGCCCGAAGGGTATTGTCGTCGTCAGCGTCATCTGTCCGTCTGTCCATCTTTCTTGTGAACACGATATCTCAAGAAGAATTATAGCCAGGCATTGTGAATTCATTGGGTGAAGGGTCAGAAGCCTATTAAAAATGACTGACCTTGACCTATTTTATCAAGGTCAAATTCTAGTATTTGCTATATTTTTGGAAGAATTAAAGCTAGGGTCTCCAAATTCATATTATATATGCAACTCGTGATTGACTACATGTAGAAGCTTATTCCAGTTGACTGACCTTGACCTACTTTTTATAGGTCATTTACTGTTTATTATGATATAACATGAAGAAATAAAGCTAGACTTTCCAAATTAATGCTATGTATACATTTGGCGAAGGCCCAGAGGTGTACTGAAGATGACTGACCTTGACCTATTTTATCAAGGTCAAATTATATTGTTTGCCATGTTTTTTGAAGGATTGAAGCTATGGCCTCCAAATTCATATTACTTATGCAACTGGTGATTGACTAGAAGCCTATCCCAGTTGACTGACCTTGACCTATTTTTTCAAGGTCATATACTGTTTATTATGGTCTGTCATGAAGAAATATATCTAGGCTTTCCAAATTAATACTATGCATATATCTGGCAAAGGTCCAGACATGTACTGAAGATGACTGACCGTGACCTATTTTATCAAGGTCAAATTTTAGTATTTGCTGGGGTCTCCCAAATTCATATTGCTTATGCAACTGGTGATTGACTAGAAGCCTATCCCAGTTGACTGACTTTGACCTATTTTTTCAAGGTCATATACTGTTTATTACGATATAATATGAAGAATATAGCTAGGCTTTCCAAATTAATAATATGTGTACATCTGGTGATGCTCCAAAGGTGTGCTGAAGATGACTGACCTTGACCTATTTTATCCGGGTCAGATTCTATTTCATGAAAGATTATATCTACATTGCCCAAATTTATACCACTTATGGCTGGACCTGAAGTCTATCGAAGAATATCACTGACCTTGACCTATTTTTAAAAGGTCAAATTCTATATGTTAAGTCTAAGATCTCCGAATCCATGTTCCCGATGCAATCAAGTTAGAATTGACTTGAAATTTTTTGAAGATGACTGACCTTGATCTATATTTCCAAGATAAAAGTACTTGATTTGATTATAAGCTTTTTAGAAGAGTATATTTAGAGCTAAGAATTCGGTCATGCTCTACTAGAACCTCAGGCCTTGGTAAAACCTGAACTACAGTCAACCCTACTAGATCAGATTTTTGTTAATCTAGTTCTAAAAATACACTGATGATATTATACATTGCATGATTGCTGGGTGTAGACAATAACTGATAGCCGAGGGGTATTGAAGCCCATTGGGCTATTTTATTTTGTATACTGTAATAATTTGATAGTGGTAGTGATCCAATATTCCGCAAATACACAGGCATCATGCCGCACTGTGTGGCGTTTCATGGCTGTTCTAACAGAACTGGGAATCCAAACCTTCCAAAGATCTTGACATTTCATCGGTTCCCAATGTTGAAACCCATGTACTGAAACAGTGGGTGCATAACGTCGGTTGGCAGGATTTTACTCCAAGAACTTCTGCACAGTGAGGCTGATGCAATATATACATGTATGGAGTGAGTTTATTAGTCTTTCAACACTATTTCTTATCACGACATTCGGTCCCTATTCCAGTCAAATTGTAATCGTTCCAATGTAAGAAAGGCTTGGTTTGTAATATATGTCCATGCAATATCATATTTTTGCCTTCCCCGCTAGAGAGCGGCGAGGCCCGGGTGGCGTCACATGCACAGGTTAACGCCGATTTAATCATGTAGAAAAAAAAACACAAAAAATATTTGCTTATATTTTTGGATACAGGGGAGAGATCTTTCGTTCAGTGTATACATTAGTCATAGCCCAGGAGTATGAGGCGCCGTTTGTGACAATATTGTCAACGACAAATATATAGAGTTAAAACCAAAATATAAAGTCGCCGTTTGTGACAATATTGTCAACGACAAATATATAGAGTTAAAACCAAAATATAAAGTCGCCGTTTGTGACAATATTGTCAACTACAAATATATAGAGTTAAAACCAAAATATAAAGTCGCCGTTTGTGAAAATATTGTCAAACACATATATAGTTAAAACCTTTGTAAATATATATATAAAACGAAATAAATAGGGCCTATATATAAAGTTTTTTTTTTTTATTTTTATAAATATTTTTTTAACCATAAATAACGATAGGAAGTTAAAACGTTAAATGTAACGTAAATATAAAGTACACGAACAAACTTAAATATAAAGTAGAAACAGGATATGCCCAAAGGAAGCTGCGCAATCGATGTGCGCGCGAGTGATACTGGTTAATCAAAACTGCAACTGGGTTCTGAAGCGAAACTATGACAGCGGTGAAAGCCACTCGCATGTCCCAGATGTGGCGAATCAAACAATAAGATCACGTACCTGAACATATTTCAGCTCACTGCCATTATAATTTAGTAGAGGCCTATTCCAATTTTCAACAATTACTGTTGTCATTTACAATCGTACTTCAGAGTTATCACATCAATTAGATATAAGTACATCTACTTATAAATCAACATAAGATATCCTAGCCTGCAGCCAATATCATAGCCTGTCCCTTTGATGTTCAATCCACGATTCCGCTGGCCAAGTCGCTGGTTGCTATTTGCCGCATAAAAACATCAACAGAAGTTGAAATAAAACATGCGCAATAACGATGTATTAATTATGCGCCGCACAAATATTAGGCAATTTGAAATCATACTGAATATGAGCATATTTCATTGATCAGAATATGACCATTCATAGCTTAGTTATAGGATTTGTAATTATATTGTCGTTTTGTATATTTTATCGTTTTTCGATAATTTCCGAATTTCCAAACAAGACAAATCTTTTAATATGTACAGATAATAAAACTCTGAAATTACAGTATGTGTTGGCAAACTATATTTTGTGATACATACTAAATAGTCTAGAATAGGGATGCGTTTCCTCGGGGTCATACGTTGACGAAATGAAACACAAGTCACCTATATCTTTAACTCCAGTACGAACTTTACTTTACGGACAAGTAACAATACAAACATATAACACAGTCGGTTGGATACGGAGCCTAAACTAGCTGGTCCTCAGTGTCGGTGCATCCGTGCACGGGAATGATTGAAATTGATTGAAATTGTAGTTTAAGGGCCGCTTCCCATTCGGATTTCGCGGCCCATCAACTCAATGTTTTATTTGAATTTCGCGGTACATTTCTTTGTTTTTTTAATATCTTTTCCAGCGCTAAGTACATAAATAAATAAAAAGATTTCAATTTACAGTCCCACAATATTTATGCATGATGACACAATAGTAAGACTAAACAAACATACAATTCACAGTTGGAAACTTAGTATACACAGCTGGTTGAATCAGGTTTTGACATATTTCATAAATACACCCAATCAGCACCTAGCATATTGCTGTCTACAATTCAGTTTAGACAGGAAAGCTGTTATAGCACAGACACCTGAAATCACAGGTATTCATGTGTCAACTATCTGAGTGTCTGACACATCAAAAAGCTTTGATTTACTGCATAGGCTTTGCCACGCTTTTCACTTACTTGTTATTGGCCTGAATAATCTGCCAGTCTGACCATTGGTCAGCAGCTGGTAATTAATCTTCTCTATCAGATAATCCTCTTCAGGGGGTATAAAAACTCTTGCTTCCTTTGTCCCAGCTCAGTCCACGCGAACGCATGCTGCATACGGCTGGTCAAATTTAATTCTTTTAGTGAAGGGTTTATTTCTGTGAACTTATTTCGTCTCTCCTGGAAATTGTTTTACGAAACTGTCGACCCTTACTTAGAATCCTTACTTAGGAAAAGACAGCTCTATTGGGGAAAAAAACCCGCAGGCTAGGTGTCTTAAACTGAAACTCGCTATCTGAAGTGGACTTCTCATGAGCCTGCGCCGCGCCGGCAGAGCTTTAAAAGGAAGATGAGAGTCGCGCCTTCGGATAATGCGGCTTAATTATCAAGTAAGTAAGTACCCTAAAATTTGGAGGTTTGCTTTACCGCAAATCAGCAGACTTTTATCGTTTTTATGGAGACCATAAGCCAAGCAATTCTGCAACACTCTCTCGAAGACAACGAAGATCGCCGCTCTCCTTTCACAATATGGTGCGACAAATTTGAGCTCTTTCCGACAACCGTGCTTGAACTCCAAAATCTGGGATTTAATTCCCTGTTGAGCGTGAAGACCCTGACGGATGATATCATCGATAAACATGTGAAAGGTGTTTTATTGGCACAGAAACTTTTACTGAAGGAAGCTGTCCGATCGCTACAGCCGGACAGCTTTGCAGCACATGGCAGCTCGTCAGCTTCTACAGCTGGCTCAGGCCAAAACGAGGCTACACCGGGGACTCTGGGTACGGCGACGTCAGCAAGATGGCAGCCCCCAGTGGAAGCAACAACAACAACAACTGGTCTTCCACAACAAGTTATCACGCAGCCACCGCATCTGAATTTGACACTCCATGATGTCACCAATTTGTTCAAGGTGACCAGCGATCACCGGAGCGACACGTTGCGCACATTTCTCGACGATCCACCGGGTAAGCCTCTCACATTGGGCCCTTCACATTTGACCCGTTCTTTAATATCAACACCAATTTCGACGGGCACTACAACCACATGCCGTGATATTCTGATATTTGTGACAGACTGCCGTCTAGTATCTCAATCATAAGAGAACAAACAGCTTTGTGGGAACATAGCACCTTGTGATTTTTACCCCTCTGCCAACTTTGGCCTAGGGGTATTGTCGTCATCATGTACGGCTGTCCGTACGTCCGTACGTACGTCCGTCCGTCCGTCCGTTACCGCGATATCTACAGAACCGTTTCATGCATGGCAACCAAACTTGTTACATCTATTTATCTTCACGTAAATCAGAAGCCTATCGAAAATGAGTCATCTCGGACAATATTTTATGCCCCTTTTTACAAATAAAAATCCATTTATGATTTGTTATTGTGATAATTTCATAACTGTTCCATATACAACATCCTAACGTGATACAGTTGTTTCTCTTGACCTGAACTAGATGCCTATCGAAAATGAGTCGTGTCAGAAAGTATTTTGCAGAGTTATGCCCCTTGTCTAATCAAATCCGTTAACGCGATATCTACAGAACCGTTTCATGCATGGCAACCAAACTTGTTACATCTATTTATCTTAACGTAAATCAGAAGCCTATCGAAAATGAGTCATCTCGGACAATATTTTGCAGAGTTAAGCCCCTTTTTACAAATAAAAATCCATTTATGATTTATTGTGATAATTTCAGAACCGTTCCATATACAACATCCTAACGTGATACAGTTGTTTCTCTTGACCTGAACTAGATGCCTATCGAAAATGAGTCGTGTCAGAAAGTATTTTGCAGAGTTATGCCCCTTGTCTAATAAAATCCACTAATTCCTATGTTAAGTTTGCATATAATTTCTATATCATGTTTGTATACTATCACATTTATTTATTGATTGGATGACTGATTTATTGATTTATTCTCTTACACAATGCGAAGAATGCCTGCAAATCTGTTTTGAAAATGACACTAGATGCCTATCAAAAATGAGTCGTGTCAGAAAGTATGCCCCTTGTCTAACAAAATCCACTAATTCCTATGTTAAGTTTGCATATTATTTCTATATCATGTTAGTATAGTATCACATATATTTATTGATTGGATGACTGATTTATTGATTTATTTTCTTAGACAATGCAAAGAATGCTTGCAAATCTGTTTTGAAAATGACATACATGTGCCATTTAGTATACATGTACTGTATTTATCTAGCCATGTGTACTGTTGTTTTGGTGCGACATCGATACAGCTCTTTCAATTTATTCCAGAAACAAATTAATTTAAGGGGAGGAAAGCTTTTCTTTTTTTTCAAAGAAAGTACACTTACAATACCAGGGGTAAATATTTCTTCCCACAAGCCAATCAATTGGTAGAGACATCCTTACATTATAATAGCTGGGGTTCAGAGCCGAGGGGTTTCGATAGCGCAGCTTCATGTTTCTTTTACACCAGGAAAAATACCGATCGAGTTAAGGGTGGATAAACAACAACAACAACAACAATGGCTGTTTTGATGCAGCCCAAAGATTTACACGCTGATGTGCTAGTTCAATCTTGAACGTCGCTCGCATGGGCTTACTCCGTTCAACTCAGCCCATTAGGGAACAATGGTGCAGATTCTCCACAGATTCTATGGGGGCGCTGTGGACTCGATTTTCTCGGAGTTCGTCCCGCTTTTAGCTCTGCTGTGGCTAGATAAACATCTTACAAATATTCTACGACATTAACTTCAGAAAATCTTTGCAAAATAAAGACAAATCTTACCTTAGACGACCAACATCAGTGAAATCCAAACGACGGTGGACTGCGCGCGCGAAAAACGTTCCAAATTTACGCTCGGTTACATGTTTTCAAAAAGTGGTATCGTGCACGGAAACGGACTGAATTGAATCCGCTCAAAAGCATGCATTCCAGAGGAACAAGAAACTGCGATGGAAATAAAAGCAAATTCTACGAATTGAGATCACATAAAATATCACTTGCTTTGATTCCAGAATATTTCCCTCCTTAATATATGAAAATGTGTACAGTTCAGTATGTGAATAAAATTATATGTTGAAATGATATAATTTTGTTAAATCTGTCAATGCAGCGTTTGCTCATTAACGCCGCTACTTTTTTTTGGTGAGAGAGTGGGAAGAGAACTTATATATATTTCTATCTATATTTCCATCGCGGTTTCTTGTCCGCTGGAATCTAATTCTTTTGGGCAGATTCAATTCAGTCCGTTTCCGTGCACGATATCACTTTTTGAAAACCTGTAACCGCGCGTAAAATTGAAACGTTTCTTGCACGCGCAGTCTACCGTCGTTTGGATTTCACTGATGTTGGTCGTCTAAGGTAAGATCTGTCTTTATTTCGCAAAGATTTTCTGAAGTTAATGTCGTAGAATATTTGTAAGATGTTTATCTAGCCACAGCAGAGCTAAAAGCCGGACGAACTCCGAGAAAATCGAGTCCACAGCGCCCCCATAGAATCTGTGGGGAATCTGCATCATTGTTCCCTAATGGGCTGAGTTGAACGGAGTAAGCCCATGCAAGCGACGTTCAAGATTGAACATAGCTGATGTGCAGACATCAAATAGTCGGCGGAAAAATCTCTTTGACCAAACAAACATAAGATTTCTTTGGGCAGAATTCAGGCCTTCAAGTGCCTCCTATATTTCCTATATTGTCCTGAAAACCTCCTATATTTCCTATATTTTGACTTTTTCTCATGAAAACTTTCGTCAATGCTCTGTAATGAGTCAAACTGACTGCTCTGTAATGAGTCAAATTTTCATGAGGAAATCATTTTCAGACAATTTTCGCTCGGCAAATATGAAAACTTTTCAATCTCTCTATGCTGAATCAACCAACGGAAGAGGTCACCTGAGAAAGACCACCACTATGAAAGTATGATCGCATTTAGTGAAAGTAATTTGACCAGAAAATTCTTATATTTCTCCTATATTTTTGCAAATTTCCTCCTATATTTTCATGGTGAGCCACTTGCAGGCCTGAAAATTTCCAAAATGCAGTACGTGGAAGCTAGTCTGAAGATCTTGCGTGACATCATGACATCTGGACAAAATTTCGTTCTCATGGGCCAGAGTCAAAACTGGTATCACAGGTCTGAGGTACCGGTAGCAAGTTCTAGTAATGTTGTGAAGAGGTATGTGTCTGCAGATGTGATAACTGTTGCAGATCGGTAGCTTCAGGGAACGACACCATGCCTTTTCAACCCAACCCCTTTCCCTGTTCTAAATCCAAACTTGAGGAGTGGGGTATGGTCCCAGGGATTCATTCACGTCAGTTCTACGTACCGAATTTCGGTTCGTAGATGAGTTCAAAAATATTTTTTACCAAAATATTTATACTCAATTAAATGTTGGAAACTGAATTTTCAAGCTTCGTAAATTGAAATTTCAACACCCGGTTGTTGGGAATCATCTGGTAAAACTCAAATGAGCACCATGCATGGTCGCGGTAGCAAATGTGAATATGTCCGCAGCAACAACAACGTCAAATGTAAACTTTGTCAGCTGCTCTGAATTTATCTCAGACGACTTAGTCAGTCTGTTAACGGTTACGGGATATATTCATCCGAGACTGGTTCATCCGAGGTAAATTTTAGCTACATCGTATATTTCCATGGAAGAATCCCGAATACTTACGGACCGTATTTTGTACAATACTAGAGTTGCCAATTTTGCTTGGCTTCGATTTCGTTTCTTCGAATGAAGGGAGATACAAACGATAATAAACACATGTTGTCTTCGTCGAATGCCAATCACAAGTATTTCTTTGTGTATCCTGTGTGGACTTAGTAATACTGTATCATTTTTACTTTTGTCTGATCAAACGAAAGTTGATATGAACGTACAGCATGCGTTTTGAGCACATGACAAGGGAGTGAACTCTTCCTGCGGTTCCTCTTGCAAGCGTTTTTGAAGTTTCGTTGTTTTCCTTCTCTTTGTTTGTTCACAATACTCTATCAAAACAATATCATTAAGACTCCTAGTATTTGTGTAATCCAGTACAATCATCGTGTGGCTATTTTATAAACCAGTATGATTTTGGTTTTCATCATTTCTTTCTGACAACATAATGATGGAAATAAGTAGGCCTAAACGCAATCAACGACACAAAATGATTTTAATTACACAAAAGGTTAAAAATACATTAATTGATAACAGTAGACAGGGTTTATAGAAGGTAACATTTACATGTACCCTGGTTTGTAAAAAAATTATTAAACTCAACGTTGGGGGACGTAGGGGGAGGGGTGGAAATGACCTTGGTTTGTAAAAAAATTATATACTTAGCTCTTCAGGGAGAAAACAAAAATGCAGATACATTTATTTTATCTCAATTTGACAGAAACAAAACTCAATTTTCCGGATTTCGGTTAGTAAAATTTGGACTTCTATGAATCCCTGGGTCCCTCAGATATTTTTCCTATGCTTCCCTCTAGAGATCCAAAACTTTGCACACTTTGGATATAGGTGCTCGAATCTGTTGAAACAAGCAAACAACATGTCACATAATCATTTGGTGATGTCACAGTGACGTAATTTGTCTCTCTTTTTTTGTCCATTTTCAAATTTATTTTTTTTTAATTCTGCAGCGCTGGTATCACTTGGCATGGCAGATTCGATTCATGCTCATTGAAGAGGTATTACTATGTAGATGTTACCCATATGTGATAACAGTTGCCGATCGGTAACTTATGGGTAGTTATAGCACACTTTCGGAACCCTACCCCCATGGATCCTGCTAAACACTGCCCGGAACCACCCGGGAACTGCCCGGGGGTCGCC
The DNA here is from genome assembly GCA_036873755.1 of Hanleya hanleyi. Lineage (NCBI taxonomy): Eukaryota > Metazoa > Mollusca > Polyplacophora > Lepidopleurida > Hanleyidae > Hanleya > Hanleya hanleyi. The sequence goes on along the minus strand of JAVTVY010052831.1, from coordinate 64,457 downwards.
AGGGACCGTTCGGGAATCGCCCGGCACCACACAGGTTCGAAGGTTCAACTTGACCTTCTGTATTACTTTCTTCTGTGGATCATTCCACGTGTAACAATGCAGCTTTCCATTTTTTTTCATTCAGAGTCGGAAGACGGAAAGTTCGACATCGCTCCCGTATTCCCGCTTTCCAACTCGCAAAATTTTGAGTAAAAAGAGGGAAAGCTCTACATTGCCTCCATATTTCAGCTTTACATAATTTGGAAGTAAGATGGAAAGCTGAAGCTGGACACTGCTCCAGTATTTCAGCTTCTATCTCGCAAAATTTGAAGGATCAATTTGGAAAGCTTGTAATTGAAAGCTTCCATCTTTTTCTATTCCAAAAGGAAATTATGACCTATACTATAGATAGGAGCATTACATAGTTGAAAGTAGCCCTGTTTCTCCCAAACTTCAAGATATGCATTCTACGACAGTACGGTTTCATTTTCAGTCGAATCTATCTGATTACATGTAAGATTAACTATCTTCTGTCCTAAAAGTCCTTGTATGGTGCTGATATTGGTAGAAACGTGATGAAGTATGACCCTGGCAGTTACATCAATTTCTTTTGCGAAAACAGACGGTGGAATTTAGCGTTGAGCGTTCTAACTTTCTGTATTTTCACTTATGCGAGATGGAAAACTGAAATACGGGAGAGATAGAGATTACCATCTTTCTATACCTTCAATCTTTTTTCAGAAGGAAAGCTGGAATACAGCAGTGGTGTCGAGCCTTCCATATTCCTACTTACAAATTTGCTAGATATAGGAGCGATTTAGCAGCTTTCCATCTTCCTAAAACAATTTTGTGAGATGGAAAGCGGGAGTGATGAAGAGCTTTACGTCTTTCGATTTTGTGAGATGAATAGGTGAATTATCAAGCAGGGGTCGAAATTGCAGGACATGTCCGGCAGAAAATTGGCACTGTCCTGCAGGTTTTCAGTCCGTTTACATGTATTTTAATTATGTACCGGACAATTCTTGACAAATGTCCTGCAGGTATTTCATGAACATTTCGACCCCTGTCAAGTGTTAATGCAATCTCAGTAAACTCGGAATATATCACGGAATATTATATCTGAATTAAGCGCTATATAAATCCCATGCAAATTTGAAACTACATTTGTTAGCCAATCAGGTGGCTAGCTTGTTGAAATCATGCCCACAGTAAATACACACGATAGCACGTGGACTAATATATTAACATTATTGGGAAACTGTTACAGTATCCAAATATAGTATCATTTCCAGACAGTGTGTATGGTAAACCATGAAGATCAAAGAGTTTAACTCCCACCAAAAGGTGTGGCAGTTTTCTCCCACCGAAAAGTCTGGCTTTGTTAGGGTGTAGAAAATATCAAAAGATTGTGATGCGCGAAGATGTTAATCTCCGTAAAGTAAACTTCAATCATTGTCAGAGAGAAAAGTCAGAAATTGTTGTGATTGGCTTATTGAGGGATCTCGCAGAATATCGGTGTTCCGTCTAGATGCTATTCCTGATTTACCATCTTGGTTTACCTAGATTTGTGCTAACGGACCTGTTTCATTTGAATTAATTAGCCTGGGGTGTTTGTTTTGTTACATGTGGCATTTATGTGGATGAGATTTTTCACTAATTTGGTAATAATAGTTACTTCATTACTTAACAAGCCACACTGATCACATGCGATCATAATGCCAACTGAGTTGTGTGTATTCAAGTATACATATATACATGTAGCCTTCAATTCAATATTCTTAATAAAAAAAACATGTATCATTATGATTTGTTTCTGATTCTTCAATTAAAAAAAAAGGGGGGGGGGGGCAAAGTCTGGTGAGAATTCAAGAAACTTTTGAGGGATTTGCATTGAAGAAAAAGTATGTCACAGCCAGTGTTGGGAATCTTTTAATCCCCAAAATGGCCCAGACGTCAAAGAAACCAGGTAAAAAAAAAGAGAGTGAAATACACGAAGACAATGACCAAGAACAGTAAATGAATCCGTCGTGAAGGACTTTACATGTCTCCCATGTTTTCACTTATTCTGAACATCCTTTACATAATTGTAGATCGAGAGAAAAACAGTGAAATAAAATTTGTATTTGATCATGTGATATTCGAATATGGTAGGGGCCGTGTGGATACATCATAGTCTCCATATGAATAGCTGCAATGAAAGCGCGGCTGAGATACTAAGTCTACATTTGAGAATCCACCGTATTCTCGGGTCTGAATGTTAAATGTCGACGAATACTTTCCTGTAGTGTCATATGTTTGCATTTTAGTCGCCCTCTGTGCATGTCACTCAACAAATATATGTAGGTTATTGGTTCAGTGGGAAATTTAATCCGTATGGCGTCACATTTTACAGGTTGCTTTTCAGTCGCCAGACTACGTAAACTTTTCCCACCTCTTTCATATCTCTCCAATTTATTACCTGAATATGGTAGGATTCTGCTGGTGAACTGTTAGTCCCCGAGGCCCACCCTCTGTACATGTCACTCGACAAATAAGTATAGGGTTAATGTTTCGGTGAGAAATTTAAGCCGTACGACATTGGATTTTACAGGTTAGTTTTTCTAGATTTCTTACATTTACCAGGTTACCCCATGTTAAGGTGTTACTCCATCAGACGTCCACGATGCTCATCCATTAACATCAGATGAGTTGTTTGAGCTTATCTGTCATCACAGCTCCCGAGCTAGCATATCTAATTCCGCTTAAGCCGATGCTAGGGGCCATATGGATACTTCATAGTCTCCACATAAACAGCTGCAATAAAAGCGCAGCTGGGATAATAAGACTATGGCTGAGAATCCACTGTATTCTCGGGCCTGTTTTTTTTGTGTCGAATACTTTCCTGTAGAGTCATGGTTGCTTTTTAGTCCCCAGACATTGTCAATTTTTCCCACCTCTTGCCTATCTCTCCAATGTACATGTACATGAACTATCAGGCAAATTGGTAATGCAAATGCAATATTTTTACTACGTATGTCAGTCATTGCTAACATTACACATGTGGATGGATATATGCAACATTAGCAATAAACATGGCAGTGCTAATGTTACATTCAGACAGACACCTTATAAACTGATGATTTAGCTGCAAAAATAAATACTGCGGACTGCTATTATCAACCATCTCTGTTTACTTTGTCAGTTCTGCCAAGTATTTCTAAAGATGTATATTTGTAATAAAATTACGTAAATCATACTCAGTTGTATTGCTAACGTTACTCTGACTGTTGCTAACATTACATAAGTGGACAGACACAAAACAAAATGGATTTTCACATTCAGTTGCATTTCACATGACTCCTCAATTACATAGTGGAAGTGCTGTGTAGGAAATACAGACTTACAATGAAATGTTGACTAATTGTTATAGAATTGAGTATAACTTGAACAATATTGCTGACGTTACTTTAATTGTGCACGGACATTCTATTGAGTAACGTTATCCATTTTTGGAAACGTTGTTTTTTATTTACCTTTTAAATATTTTGGGTGATTTTATCTTCTGAATCAGCCACACATTTATAAGCGTTTTCTATACCAAATTCATTAAAAGTATGAGATGATAGTATTGTATGATACAGATGCTCAAAGGTGCTAACATTACAGATCTGTGGATGGACAAAAGTGGAAATCGATCCAGATATTATATTTCCACAATTTGGCTTTATTGTACACTAAAATGGTTGCAGTTCAACTTTAAATCACAATTCCACCCCATATCAATATTTTAGAACATTTCAATGCTGAAAACAATACAGATATAATATATTCTAGAACACTTGTGTCGATAACATCGAGCTAACCAGTGCAATAATTACAAGATTTACCTCGGCTATGTGAAATGAGGAAAGGGATGTCGGCTTTCATACAAGTAACTATCGATATAACAAACAAATTACAAAATTACAAGGGGGGATTTGGTTCAATGTCACACTCAAGGTCGTTTCACTCATATGGTGACAGTCAGTTTGTATGGTGGAGGAAGCCGGAGTACCCGGAGATAACCATCGGCAGCTAACTGACAATCCATCACATTTGCATCAGCTGGGCTCGAACCTGTGCCGGTTCAATGATGTGAGGCTATAAATATAGGCATGGTCCCAGTAATGGTATACTCCCAGGGCTGGATATAAGAAGGTTGGATATATAAGATCCCTCGTGGGGCTCTCGGGGATTGACCTGAGGTGTCGTTGTGCACAGTCCAGGTAGGTCTGCATGGTAAGAATAGGCCTCAGCCCCTCAGAGAGCTTGTCGTAAGAGGCGAATAACTGAGGCACCTGTTGGGTTCCTAAGTGTGAAAAGGAATAGCACCCCATGGATATTCCCGGATGTGAAAAGGATTAGGACCCTACCCGTGTGGTTTCCTGGTGTGAAAAGCAATAGGAACCAAATGTCGTGATATGACTGAAATAAAGCGACGTTAAATCCCATTCAATCACTCGCACGATATAAGACTTAGTCCCAGTAATCGTATACACCCAGGGATGGATAGAAGGATTACTCCCATTAACCTCTAAATTTATACATGTAGGTGTTCAGGGACAGTAACCTATCGGGCCACAAGGCTAATTTGTATTAATTTTCTCCATTCTGGGGGTTGGTAAAGCTAGAGAATGGAGGCGGTCACAGAGAAATCCAGCAATCTCCCATTAACCTGAACAATAGAATGCTGTTAATTTCTAACTTTTGTTTTATTTTCAACCCTGTAAATTCTGAATGAATACTTTTTCCAAGTCCTTGTGCTCTTGTTTCACAAATCTACACTGAAATATTTAAATGTTCTACAACTTGTCCCCCATTTGACTTGTTGTTGTTGAAATATCATGCTCATTGAAATTTCCTGTTTCTTTTATCAGTTAGACCACCTACTGAGGAAAGTCTGGAGGGGCATGTAAGAGACTCCCAAGGTGGTACTGTAGCAGAGACTAATCAAAGTACTGAAGTCGCCCCTCTTGGATCAGATATTCCTGGCCAGGCAGAAACTGCACCGGACATTAGTGATATGAGCTGTGAGATGGAGGAGTGGAAACCTTTGGTCGGACCTGCCTACACGTACACGCAGGCTGAAGGGAGTGGATTTCCCAGTGAACCACCCAATCAAAAGATGTACCCGGGTCCATCAGGGGATGACCACAATCTTCAAAAGTCACCGTATCCTGACTCTAAACTGCATGTTGGTTTCATGGAACGTGGCCTCCAGCCCAAGGTGATCTTGACCAGGCAGATGGTTGAAGACCCTGGTAAAAGCACAGACTCTGGAGAGCATGCTGGGAAGGAGTTGGGTCATGATATAAGGTCACCCACTAAAGGCAGTCCATCTAAAGCAAATACAGTTAGTTGTTTTTCGTGCCCATGTCAGATGGTATTTTTAAAGGAAGAGGATTTTCTGAAGCACAAGGAGACATGTCAGTTGAGTCAGGACAGTTTGTCTGCCTCTTCCTCCAGTACATCAACCTCTATTTCTGATACAGAACCTGAAGATAATGAAGACTTTTTCTTGGACAAAAGCCGTTATCAGTGCAAAAGCTGCCGATTCCGGAGTTCTCATAGAGAAAAAGTAGTTGAGCACCAGAAAAATCATGACCCGAGATTCAAATGCACGGGTTGTCAGAAGCAGCTCACCTCCTACAGTTCCCTAATTCAACATCGAACTAGGAATAATTGTGCCGTTAAACATGTTAAGAAATTAAGCAGATCACTGGGTAGCTTAAGGCATGGTAAGAAATTAGGCAGACCATTGGATAGTTCCAAGCATGGTAAGAAGTTGAGCAGACCACCATCTAAGCCCACTCGTTCCGAAAGTGATACTGAGAAAAAGGATAGGCATATGAACCTTCCTTTGCTCTCTTGTCCGGAATGCCCCATGAAGACGTTGTATAAGATGAACATGCTAAAACATGAGGGGCTTCATAAAAATCCGCTGGCGATACCGTGCAAGGTCTGTAGACGCCCTTTCAAAGTTGAGTACCAGTTAAGGCTGCATATGAAGGAGGAGCATGGTGTGGTGATTCGCATAGGGATGAAGCAGTCGAAACTGAGTAGTTCGAAGATCAGTCCCAGCAAGCAAAAAGCGTATACTCATGAGAAAAGCAAAAAAGGATTGCCTTCCAACAGGAGAGGGAAGTTTTCTGTTAATGAAATCCGAGGCTTCCAGAGACAGAAAAATGGACAGTTCAAATGCAAACATTGCTCCTATGCTACCGATCAATCCCATAATTTTATTCGTCATTTAGAGACTGATAAACATGTTCAAGCAATGGGTGCTGCAATCATCCTAGAACGTCGTCAAGATGGCAATTTCGTGTGCCATTTCTGTAACTACTCGACAGGTCTTCGGGACTCGATCTCCAAACATCTCACCACAGAGAAACACAGGCATACTGAAGCTGAAGCTGAAAGCAAGCAGCGAAAGAGGCCCCTGTCATCTAGCGATGTGAAAAGTACAGGAGCAACAAAACAAACTGTTTCAATGTCATCTCCTGTAAACAGTGCTAAGAAAAAGAAAAAGATGGATGAATCTGGGTCAGTGAAATCGATGAAGCGAACTCTGTCAACCCCGTCATTCGATACTGTGACCAAAAAAGCGAGACGAACAGATGAATCTGGGTCTGACAAATCGATGAAGCAAACTGCGTCGACCCCATCCTCCAATACTGTTGCTATGATAAACAAAACTACAGATGAATCCGGCTCAACAAAAGCAACAAAGCGAACTGTTTTGTCACCAACTTGTGATCCAGTTGTGAAAAAAAAGAAAGAGGCGGATGATACTGGATTTGAAGAATCGTTAAAACAAAGTGGTTTGACACCATCTTCACATCCGGATGCAGGAAAGAATAATCAGACTGACCAGTCGAGCAGTGAGGAAACCATTGTTGAGAGTTCTAAGGGGAAAAGTTGCTACTCCCAACCAGTGATTTCCAGAACGGTCACCCCTAGCCAGGTGTTGGAGTCAGAAGATACCGAGATTGATGCAGGGGATAAGGATTGCAATGATGGGAAGAAATTTGTCGCCCTCATTGAAGATTTCAAAGATTTTAGGAAGAGACCATATGCATGTGCCTTGTGCTTTTACCGCACAGGGAAATTTGAAGAGTTGAATCGACACTGTAAGAATCACTTAACAGGTGGGGAAGAGGAAACCTCCCAGCATGATAGTGACCTGCATGTAGGTTCTACGTCTGAAGTTCAGGATAACAATACTCAGCAGCATGTTCCTCACAGCTCCGTGCCTTACAATCAGTCACCTCTTCAAGGTCCAGTGGGTGGTTATCCGGTGAACAGAAATGCTGGCATCCAAATACCAAGCAGCTCGAACCAGACACCCTTTGCGCCGCCATATCCACAGACAGGACCGTGGGGTTCATTTACCGTGCCATTTGCACCTGGCCTCCCCCAGCTGTCGCCTCATTTTAACCCCCAGGTGAACTATTACTCAAGTACACAGCCCGGACAGTCAAGGACGGATGACCTCATAGATCCAGGCACTGATTACACGAAAGACCCTTCAAACATCAACCCGTATAAGTGTCTATACTGTCCACTGCGTTTTCAGAGCTTCATGATGGTTGTGGGGCATTTTGACACCAGTCACTACAATATTGTGAAAGCCAAAGCAGCACAGGCTTCCATGCGATATCAAGCCGCTCAGGCAGCTGAAAATGTCAAAACAGAGCCACTTTTGCCTGAATAATTGAATAGTAGATCTATATTAATGATGAACAAAGGGTGCGATGGCTCTTCAACTGAAAGGAGACAATAATGCATGCAAATGAAACATTGAGAGTAAGTGTTGACAAAGTCGAGGCCTTGAAATTATTTATTATTTAGCATTTATTACCCCTCGGGCAAAAAGAGTATTGTCGGCGTCTGTTTGCCCGTCTTTATTGTGGACATGATATCTCGAGAAGGATTCTAGCCAGGCATTGTAGATTCATACCATGTATGCATCTGGTGAAGGGTCAGAAGCCTATTGAAAATGACTGACCTTGACCTAATTTATCAAGGTCAAATTCTAATGTTGACTATACTTTTTGAAGGATTAAAGCTAGTCTTCAAATTAATATTACATATGCTACTGGTGAATGATTAGAAGCCTATCCAAGTTAACTGACTGACCTATTTTTTCAAGGTCAAATACTGTTTATTATGATATAGCATGAAGAAATATAGCTAGGCTTTCCAAATTAAAACTATGTATATATATGGCGATCCAGAGGTGTCCTGAAGATGACTGACCTTGACCTATTTTTTCAATGTCATATACTGTTTATTAAGATATAAACATAAAGAAATATAGCTAGGCTTTCCAAATTAATACTATGTACACATCTGTCGATGGTCCAGAGGTGTCCTGAAGATTGACTGACTTTGACATATTTTTTCAAGGTCGACTCCTATACTGTTTATTAAGATATATCTTGAAGAAATATAGCTAGGTTTTCCAAATTAATACTACGTATATATCTGGCGATGATCCAGAGGTGCACTGAAGATGACTGACCTTGACCTACTTTATCCAGGTCAGATTTTATTTAGTACAATATTTCATGAAGGATTATATCTGCATTGTCCAAATTTATACCACATATGCCTGGATCTGGAGTCTATTGAGTATAACTGACCTTGACCTATTTTATCAAGGTCAAATACTGTGATCATGATATAACATAAGAAATACATGTATAACTAGGCTTGGTCCAGAAGTGTCCTGAGGATGACTGACATTGACCCAATTTTTCAAGGCCATATAATGTTTGTTAAGATACAACATGAAGAAAGATGGCTAGGATTTCCAAATTAATATTGTGTATACATCTGGCGATGGTCCAGAGGTGTGCTGAAGCTGACTTACCTTGACCTATTTTATCCAGATCAGATTTTATTCAGTACAATATTTCATGAAGGATTATATCTACATTGGCCAAATTTATACCACATATGCCTGGACATGGAGTCTATTGAATATCACTGACCTTGACCTATTTTTTTTTTAGGTCAAATTCCATATGTTAATTCTAAACAGACCAGAAAAATTGTTGAAGATGATGGACCCTGATTTGTATTTCCAATATCAAATTATTTGATTTGGTTATGAGCTATTTAGAAGAGTATATATTTAGAGCTAAGAATTTGCTCATGCTAGATGTATTTCTAAGATGAGAGAAATACAGTCAAGCCTACTAGATCATATTTTTGTTGACCTACATGATGATGTCAAAGTTCTAAAAATACATTTTATGCAATGCATAATTGCTGAGTTAAAACAATAACTGATAACCGAGGGGTATTGGAGCCCATAATGCATTGGGCTATTTTGTTTTACTGAAGTTATCATGGACAAGCCTAATTGTTGACCAAGTTGATCTTGATGATTTGAGAGTACATCAGGGTTTACTTTAAGATGGGAATCCCGTTATACGATTCTTGTCAGCAGTCTTTTTCCAGAGTAATTCATGGGAATCCAACAGATTCTCACACAGTACATTTTTCCGTACAGTATTGACAACTTTGGGTTTCCATGGATTCTTTGACAGTTAGATTTCAAGAATCTTGTTGGACTCCCGTTATTTTTGATTGAAAGCAAGGCCTGTATGTACCAGACTGTGCCATGATTCCACTCTCCTGTAGTGCCTTTGAAATGGTTCTGTTATTCGGACATCAAGTGGACATGTTCTGTTTATATACTGGTGGAAAAAGTTAATTATTTGGTTGAATGGAATGTGGGTGATCTCCCCTGAAAGTTTTCAGTAATTTGATGTGGTGATCTCCCTTATGTTTTAATCTGTGTGTAAATGTCTCATTTGCCTGCTATCCAGAGTGTATTTGTCCATCAGTCTCATTCTAATACTTGTTGTTTAGTTTGATGTTAAGGTTAAATGATTATTATCTTGATTTTGATCTCAGATGTACCAGTTTTGTGGATAATATAGATATATACAAATTACATGTACATTCTACAGCATGTGATTCCTATCTTCAAATTTCTAATGTATATTTTGGTTCCAAATTTACTTGTATTGCCTCGAAAGGATTGCAAAAATACCTCACACTTCATCACTATTTTGTTTATTGTCATCTGAAGAAAAGCTTTAAAAGACTTTAGTGAACTTAAAACTATGTTTTCCAGTTAATTGTCCGTCTGTCTGTGACCCCTTTCTCGTTACCAAGATAGCTTTATAACAACTTACCTTAGGCACACCAAACCTGCAGTGCATTTCCATATGCTCATGACCCAGAACCCTATTAAATCTGGACCCGATTGGTTGGACACTTTGGCGGCCATCTTTAATTTATGCGAAACCATCACAGCTTTCTCGTTACCAAGATATCTTCAGAACGTCTTACCCCAGGCAGCCCACACAATTCAGAACACGTGCTTCGGCAAAAATAATATCATTATGTCTCCCCATAGTTGGGGGGAGACATCTAGTGTTTGTGCTGTCTGGATGGATGGATGTCTGTCCGTCCCCTTGCCTTGTCTGCAAGATATCTTGAGAACTGCTGGATGGAATTTCACCAAACTTGGATGGAAGCTTCATTGGGATAGCCCCCTCATTTGATTAGGTTTTGGTGTGTGCGTGCGTTCATCCGTGTCCGGTGTCCGTCCGTCCGTCCATCTACTTGTACATGTATATACAGGCCGTGTCTGCAAGATATCTTGAGAACTACTGGACGGAATTTCATCAAACTTGGATGGAAGCTTCAGTGGGATAGCCCACTCATTTGATTAGGTTTTGGTGTGTGTGCGTGCATTCATCCGTGTCTGGTGTCCGTCCGTCCATCCATCTACTTGTACATGTTTTTACAGGCCTTGTCTGCAAGATATCTTGAGAACTACTGGACGGAATTTCACCAAACTTGGATGGAAGCTTCATTGGGATAGCCCCCTCATTCGATTAGGTTTTGGTTTGTGAGCATGTGTTCGTCCGTGTCCGGTGTCCGTCCATCTACTTGTACATGTATATACAGGCCTTGTCTGCAAGATACATGTAGCTTGAGAACTACTGGATGGAATTTCACCAAACTTGTATGGAAGCTTCATTGGGATAGCCCCCTTATTTGATCAGGTTTTGGTGTATGTGTGCATGCATTCATCTGTGTCCGGTGTCCGTCCGTTCGTTTATCTACTTGTACATGTATATACAGGCCTTGTCTGCAAGATATCTGGAGAACTACTTGACGGAAGTTCACCAAACTTGGATGGAAGCTTTATTGGGATAGCCCTCTCATCTGATTAGGTTTTGGTTTGTGTGTGCGTTCGTCCATGTTCGGTGTCCGTCCGCCTGTCCATGTACTTGTACATGTATATGTATATACAGGCCCTTTCTGCAAGATATCTGAAGAACTACTGGACAGAATTTCATCAAACTTGGATGGAAGGTTCATTGGGATAGCTCCCTCATTTGGTTAGGTTTGGGTGTGTGTGTGTGCATTTATCCATGTCCATCGTCCGTCCGTCCATCTAATTGTTTGTGTATATACAAACCTTGTCTGCCAGATATCTGGAGAACTACTCGACGGAATTTCATCAAACTTGGATGGAAGCTTCATTGGGATAGCCCCTTGTCTGATTAGGTTTTGGTGTGTGTGTGCGAACGTTCGTTCCTGTCCATCCGTCCATCCATCTATTTGTACATGTATATACAAGACTTGTCTGTAAGATATCTGGAGAACTACCCCACGGAATTTCGCCATACTTGGGTGGAAGCTTCATTATGGGCTCATCTGATTAGGTTTCGGTATGCATGCATGCGTTCGTGTGGGTATGTTGTCTGTCTGCCTGTCCATCTACTTATACATGTATGGACAGGCCTTGTCTGCGAGATATCTGGAGAACTACTGGGCGGAATTTCCCCGAACTTGGATGGAAGCTTCATCGTGATGGCCTTTGGTGAACTTTGCCAGACTTGGATGGAATCTTTATTGGAATGGCCTCCGCATCTTATTATGTTTTGGTGTGCGCGCGTGTTTGGTGTTCATCCATCTGTCTACTTGTACATGTATATAGACAGGCCTTGTCTGTAAAATATCTGAAGAACTACTGGGTGGAATTTCCCCGAACTTGGATGGCAGCTTTATTGTGATGGCCTCATCATCTGATTGGGTTTTGGTTTATTTGCATGCGTCCATCTGTTTCTGATGTCCAGCTTTGTTACATGTATGTACAGGACTACTCTTGTCTACAATATACGTGGAGAACTACTGGATGAAATTTCTCCAAACTCGGATGGAAGCTTCATTGAAATGGCCTTATGATCTAATTAGGTTTTGGTGTGAGCTAGTGCTTGCGTGGGTCCATGCAAAATGTGTTTATCTGTCTGTCCAATTTTTGCTCACTTTATATCTTGGAAGGCATGTGCATGAAACTTCTATACGGTACAGCATGTATACTATAGGTGTGGCTCTTGTATGTTTTGCATCTTTCCTATAATGTGATCAGTTTCTAAATAATGGATGCTTCACAATTACATGTATTTCACATTGGTTGGACGCTGTAGATGTCGGCAATCCACTTGTTGCTATATAAATCCTGACTCCTCACTGGGTTAGTCTGCAACAATGAAAATCGCCTCTTTGCAATTAATATTTTTAGATGCGCAGCTTTGTTTAGGATACTTATTGCTACATTCATTTGATAGCACTTTGCCTTAAATTATGTGCCCACTCAAGGCAAGGTGGGAGGTTGGGGGAGACATATGTTTTTGCTTAAAAAAAACAACCAGCATAGGCGTCATGCCGGAGCGGCAACTCAAGGGTCAAAGCGGAACCCCTAGTATTGAAATAATTCCTATTTAACACCTTGTTAAATGTTGCTGAGGGAAACTGATTATGCCACGGCATTTACCTCAGCAATTGCTGATGGCTGTGGTGAATTGTGAGGGCTGCCTAGGCACACCAAACTTGCAGTGCACATCCATATGCTCGTGTCCCAGAACCCTATTGAATCTGGACCCGATTGGTTGGAAACTTTGGTGGTCATCTTTAATTTATGCAAAACCGTCACAGCTTTCTTGTTACCAAGATATCTTTAGAACGACTTAACCTGAGCACACCAAACTTGCAGTGCACATCCATATGCTTGTGACCCAGAACCATATTGAATCTGGACTCGATTGGGCGGCCATCTTCAATTTATGCAAAACTATTAATCTTGTGTACCTGGGATACCATTTCGCTGTCCAGTGTGAAACGGGTGTTAAAAGGAATAAGACCCTACCCGTGTGGTTTCCGGGTGTGAAAAGGAATAGAAAACAACATCGTTAATGCTCTAGTGACTTTGGCTGACCTTGAATGTCTAGAAGGTTTCTGTGATTATAGTCATTAATTTACACCATTCTTACAAAGAGGTGTCGTAATTCAGCATATTGACCTCCCCAAATATTGTATATATGGTTATCACACCCTGGGTAGTTATCCAAAATAAGTTCAGGCATGACAACAAACTCTAAATTCCAGTGGCTTGATTTTATCTCGTCTCATCCGATTGGTTGGTTGTTTGAAGTTTAACGTCGCACCTAACCTTATCGGTCACATCCCAATCTGACAAAGTTGTGGAGGGTATATATGCTGGATTCAGCCTGTACATCGAAGTTTCCGAAATTTTATTGCTGGACCAGAAAAGGATATTCTCCCAGTTTAAAAATTTGCTACAGGATGTCCAAAATTGGATAGCATTTTGTTCCACATAGGCTACAACTAAGGGTGGGGCCAATTTGAGGCAAACTTTATATTTTGTGTTTAATATAATGGCTTCCATATTCCAAATTTGTATGGAATACCTGGACTATTTTGTTCTAATAAATCTGATCACCCCCTAGTTTTATGGTCAGAAACTTCACTTCCTGTGATTGTAGGACTATTATTAGACAATTTACTGTCCTCTAGTCTAATATTCAGTATTCAGGCATGGAAGTGATAACTCATGTACAATGTCGGACTTGGCATCCATTTAATCAGTTCAGTGGTTGTCTAGACAGGCAACAATGTTTCTGCACCTGATCAGATTTCTTAATACGCCCATGGGCCTAGTTGTTACACCAAACGTTTAGAAGGTTGCTATAAATTAAATCTGCTTGAATCAGTTTGTGTTAAGGATGTCCACTGGTGGTAAGTCAAAGCTATTAACTTTTCGAATAATATGTTTTGTTGCATTCATACTTGTGTTCCATGAGGAAAAACTCAAATAGTTCCAGTTATTGTTTTAATGAATATGAATAGCATAGACCTTCGTTATAGTCTAGCTTTCACTATAAGGTGCCTCAATATATTGAAATTTCATAACCCACACAATTTTCAAAATAGAGCCCTTGGTAACATGTTGCTATGGTAACCATATTCCAAGATGTAATTGGAATTCTTCTAAAACCAAGTTAAATAGTTATTTTGAGTTTGAAAGATATTTACAGATGTGTAAATTTAATCCACCATACATGTAGCTCATCTGGAGTTCACTTGGTGACATCAGAAAATCTCATTTGCATAAAATCCCTGAACAGCAGATTTACACCAAATGTTTGCAAACGTTTGAATTCTCTGCATGTGGTAAATCACAACTTATGATTTATGAGCTCATTACTCTCATAATAGTGTCCACAGAACATTGCTCCAGTGCATCATGCTCAGTGCCAGCTTTGCACATTCTGATTGGTCGATCACTTGAGTCTTGCCATTTGCCACAGGAACACGATTCTGAATGTATGAATTGGGAGATTGAGGATTGATATGAAAGCGACATTAAGTCCTTAGATTCACACACTCTCCTTTATGCTATACCAGAAAGAATTATATCCCGTCATTATGTTGACTGTTTCATTGTCTACAGTCTTTCTGGAATATTATAAAGGAAAATAATTCTTTTTCATTTATTCTCCTCATAAATTCTCTATGTATTTCCATTGATTCAAACTCCAGGTTAGAGAAAGAATGAATGGACTTGGCTCGTCAGACAGCTGGTCATAAAAGGTGACGTTGCACCTGTGGGGTTTGTGGGTGTAAAAAGGAAATTTGACCCAAACATCGCCATATGACTGAAGTATTGTTGAAAGTGACATTAAAATCGATCAGTAACCAATTCAAACATTCAGAATGATGCTCCTATGATTAGTAACCATGGTAACACAGCTCATCCTTATGTACATGTATGTGGTAGTTACATACTATTGTGGTAATGTACTATTTTTGAACCGACGAGTTCTTGCCATGCCCACATACAGAATTGTTTGAAACATTGACGTGCCACTGTGCTATAAGGCCCTTCCTGTGCTGGACATGCTGCCAGGATGATGTTCCAGTTAGGGTTGGATGATTGATTTGTGAATTTAAAAATATGTAATTATTGTAAAGTTAACATACTGACTAAATTTATGTCCAAAGCTACATATACTGGTATATTTTTCTTTTTAATCTTGTTACATGATTAAAGTGGTATTACAATATTGTAATTCTAGTCTTTCTTGTGATCTGTTTAAGGGGAGTATTAGTTGATCTATGTATCAAGGGCGAGTGGCTATGTATGCAATTTGAATGCCCCTGTATTGTGCCGATATAAATGTTTTGGATCATATAGGCATTTATGGTCCGACCTGCCAAGTCTCTCAGAACTGCTATGAGGTTCTGGTACCAGAAATCTGCTGTGACTTCCAGGAAATTCTTTTCCAAAATTAAATGGGAGTCTTGATGAATTAAATCCAGATATTTAACACAGAGTAAGTGGAGGTGTCAAATTACACGAGAAAATCTTGCAGAATTTGGCTACGAAATAGGTGTCATCAGGGTGAGGGTCAATTTTTTTTTTCCTTTTGTGAACTAGTTTGAGAATAGCCAGAGAGGGAGTGAAAAATGTATATTTCAGCATATGATAGTGTAATTCCCCCTTTTGAGGTTCTTTTAACAATGACTAAAGGCATGGGCCATTTTCATTGAGCCTATAGATTTATCTGTGATAAAGGAATGAAGATGAAGTCTAGTTCTATCTTCTGGACAAGGACAGAAATTCAAAGCAAAAATGTTGGTTTCGGACTTCACTTCCGCTTGGCTTCGCATGGAGCCTCACCCGACCCCTCGTATATTCGGGGTGCTTTAACATCATGCTACACTTGTTCAATCCATCCACTACCCTAGGGAGCTTCTTGAAATCAGGGCGGCATATGCCGGTTATCTTAATGGAATACACCATGCCTAGTTTGGTGTTCTAATCTGGGTGGAGAGGAGTTCCAATTGGAATGGCATATGCGCGGCTTGCCATTCCCTCCATGTTATGGCATAAGTCCTTGTCGAGTTCCAAAAAGTATCTGGGAGTTCCAACTCGGTGCACCACGCCATTCTGTTTGAAATGCATTATGCCAGTTCCTAGCATGCCCCAATTTCAAGAAGCTTCCTACAAACCATAATTCTGTCCATTAAAGTTCCATTTGTTCAGTGTCAATGCTGGCTCACATAGCTAGCTAAGGGTATATGAAGAACATTCAGCACATCCTCAGTGTTTTATAGGGTGGATGGAGGATATCTGGTTCCATGCTGCTTCAAAGATTTCTTCTTTGAAGTAGCAGGAACACAACTGGGCTGGGTGGTGCTTAGTTGGTTCTTCCTGATTTAGCTGAAACATTGTTGAAAGTGACATTAAATTCTTTTCACCTCCTCACTCATCCCATATTTTTATTTCTCCATAGGATATATTTCCCAGGGAAATTGAAAGGAGATGTATGATAAGGCTGAAATAAAAAATAAATAAAATGTCCTAAATTGTTTTATGTATCGGCTAGAGGAAATATATATGTGCAAAATTCTTACTCGTCCTATGATTATAGTTATGACATTGAAATCCACAGCATATGCTAACTATAATCATAATGCAATCGAGCAAAAATATATGTATACAATATGCTAAAGCTTTAACTCTATTATCTTATGATTATAGTTAGCACATGCTGCGGATTTCAATTTCATGTCATAACTATAATCATAATGCAATCAAGCTGGAACTTTCACATAGGATTTAGGACAGTTTATTTTAGCAATTTCCACCGCATTACATTTTTAGACCAAAGTGCTGCCTTATCGTACCATCTCCTTTGTTTAAGCAGACAATTGAGAACAGTCCATCTCTACATGTAGCTGTACACCTGTATTTTTAGCAAAACATCTTTGCGCAGGTACAGATTATAATTTTGCAATTTCCATCCATCTGTAAAATGTATTTGTCTCTGAGCAAATAGAAAGGCAAATATAAAGTCCAACTAAAATGTTTCACAAATACTGTTTTAATGACATTTGGATTATGGCAGTAAAGAACATTTACTCAAATCGATATACCACTTTGTGTATAACAGTAGCATGCAGAACAACACACCTTGATATACATCACTCCAAAGCTTTGGGTCAAATAAATTTCACCTCCTATTATGAACCCGTCGACCGTCTGAAACGGGGAAGAGAGTCCCCGAACAATTCTTTTGGTGTGGTCCTCCTCATAATAACCTGACCACTGGATACAGCTCTGAATGCCAAGTTGCAGAACTGTATTGGATCTAGTCTACACACAAAAAAAAATCTCATAAAACTGTTATTACATTGCGGCACACAAAAAACTTCACCAGTAGTACTTTACCGAGGAAACTGCATCTTCAGATCTTAGAAACAAACCAGAATTAACACACAGATATACATGTAATTCCAGAATTCACATCCTTTGAATTGGCTCACATCGATATGAGCTCCACACTACACCGTAAACAGCAGCTGGACAGCCGGCCTTGAGAATTGGCCCAGACTATGGCTCTTCTTTTGTGGGAAAATTTCATCTGACCCCAAAAATATCATGAACACGGTACACCTGTCACAACCAGAAATAATTGTGCATGTGTATCCCTCGTAGAAAAGTAGCCAGGATGTCCAAGAACGAAGCTGTGCAAATGCATTGCAAAGTCAATCTCATCTGCACTGTATGTATGAACTGTGTAAAAATTGTGGGGTGATAGAACCAGCTTTTGGAATACCAAATCTGCAGACTGTAACAAGCACAAGAAGCAGCACAAATAAAATATTTATCAGAATGCCCTGGATTTTCAATGTGGCATGCCTTATAAAAAAAGTAGTTGCGTAAGGCAGTGATATTATAATTGAGTATTGCTCCAACAAGTAAAACCTGTTACTCGTATACATGATCTATAAGAAACTAGGCCTACAACCAGGTAATTATAGAAAATTGTTATCAGTCATTCACATGGATAAATAAAAATTGTACAAGGAAAATATATGTACCAGCTAACTGATTTCTTATGCTTGTGCTTATTGGGAAATATTTTGAAACGAGTTGGAAATATATCATTAAAAGTTTTTTTAAGTCCACTTTTTTTCAGTGGAGGGACTATTGCTAGAACCAAATCGTTCACATTGGGACAAAATTTTAACATCTTGGTTAAAGTTTTGATCTTCCAGGTTTTACCTACCAGATTTACCTCCAGTAGATAATATATGCTCTCATCCTTGAAAGCATCTCCCATCCAGCCCCTACCTCATCCCAAAAGTGAGGAAGCCAGTAAATATGGAAATGCTATACTAGTATTGTACATTTAGTTTGGTACATATGGTCCATTCTTGTGGAAAAGAATCAAATATCACAAATTTTGTGTAATCTGTATAATGCAAACTCATTATATTAACCTGATAAGTTAATTGTATTCGAGTAGAGACCAAAATTAATTCTGTCCAACTCGCGAGCAAATGATACCTGTTTTTAGAAAGCCTTCTTGCCTGTTAAAAATATTTGGGTCTATCACTTTGCAAAATCAAGCAAATCACAGTTTTGAACTCTGAAGTTAAATTAAATGTCAATGAAACAAGAACTAGACCAAACTTGACAAAACCGAGACACATTTTCTGTTAGTCATCTTCTACAGGTAATAATGATGTAAGCTGAATACACTTCTGAATCCGTAAGAAATGCGCTCTCAACAAATATACATGTATGCATTACCATAGCTATAAGGCGTACTTTCAGCTGTATATAGACAAATTCTAGAGGGTTTTGTAAAAGTGTCTGCAGGAGGTCTCAGAATCCTTAAACTATTCAAGTGTTGATAAAATCAGTAAAGACCATGAGGATGCATGCCACTTTGTCCTACCTATTGCAGTCAGTGTTACATCCACAGTTTAGTAGGTCACAAACTCTGACAATTGAAGAATGAAGTGCAGTTGTACAGCATATGCATATATATTTATCATGTACACAGTTCTGACAAAAAAAAATCATGATGGGTGCACTTACCCCACAGCTTTTCAAAGCATTATTTTTGTTTTTGGCAACAGTTTGATGCAAGTGACTTTGAAACATTCTGAGCTATGCCTAAAGTTCAGAAAAGACGGTACGATCAAGGTTGAGGGAAAAAGACAAAGAAACATCAGATAGGATACAAAACCTGGCAGTGCACATCTGATTAAAACAGATCCAGGTTCAATCCCCTCAATGTCAGTTGAAACCCCCTAGCCGCAGCAATCTGATTAAAACAGTTCCAGGTTCAATCCCCTCAATGTCAGTTGAAACCCCCTGGCCACAGCAATCTCATTAAAACAGATCCAGGTTCAATCCCCTCAATGTCAGTTGAAACCCCCTGGCCACAGCAATCTGATTAAAACAGATCCTGAAACTGTATTTGACCGTCTCCCCATCTCGATTCTTGACCTGCATGAAATCTGCATCATCCAAACACATGGTATGATCATCTGTAGACACTTGTCCATGTGACCATGCCATGTCGGGTACTATCTATGTAAATTACTGTGTGTCGGAAATGGTCACAGCCGATTGGGCTATCACATGAATTCAACAAAATTACACCTCCAGCAAAGTGTTGGAATGAATATGTTGTTCCACATCACAAAGTAGAAAACACTGTTTTCCATTGAACTACCACCGATTTAATTTCTCTCAAATAGTTTAGGTCATTTGTAATACAATCTGCTTTAGATAAAACAAACAAGCCAGGAGTGTGAGAAATGAAGTAGATAATTTCCACAACTTTGGTTTGGTCTCGCACAGCATCCAACAGGTGTCTCTCGTGTATGGCTTATTTGAAAACAGGTAATTATATTGGCTCTCCTAAATGGGACAAACATGTGACATAATGCTATGGGAAGCTGGCATCGTTCCAAATACACAGTGGATCTTGTCAATCTGCCAAAGGTATAAGAAATTCCCATAGCTCGGTTAGATGAAAATCCTGCAGAAGTCACGGAATAAGACGGACAGTGCCAATGGCAATTTGAATTTCAGCCTGAATCTGGTACAGTTAACCAATCCACAGTGTGAAATGTCCCCACGTGGTGTTTATATCACCCTCGACTGACATCGAGACCATATAGGTTAAAAATATTTGGGTCTATCACTTTGCAAAATCAAGCAAATCACAGTTTTGAACTCTGAAGTTAAATTAAATGTCAATGGAACAAGAACTAGACCAAAATTGACAAAACCGAGACACATTATCTGTTAGTCATCTTCTACAGGTAATAATGACGTAAGCTGAATACACTTCTGAATCCGTAAGAAATGTGCTCTCAACAAATATATGCATTACCATAGCTATAAGGCGTACTTTCAGCTGTATATAGACAAATTCTAGAGGGTTTTTGTAAAAGTGTCTGCAGGAGGTCTCAGAATCCTTAAACTATTCAAGTGTTGATAAAATCAGTAAAGACCATGAGGATGCATGCCACTTTGTCCTACCTATTGCAGTCAGTGTTACATCCACAGTTTAGTAGGTCACAAACTCTGACAATTGAAGAATGAAGTGCAGTTGTACAGCATATGCATATATATTTATCATGTACATGTACACAGTTCTGACAAAAAAAAATCATGATAGGTGCACTTACCCCACAGCTTTTCAAAGCATTATGTTGTTTTTGGCAAGTTTGATGCAAGTGACATTGAAACATTCTGAGCTATGCCTAAAGTTCAGAAAAGACGGTACGATCAAGGTTGAGGGAAAAAGGCGAAGAAACATCAGATAGGATACAAAACCTGGCAGTGCACATCTGCAATATACAATGCGTCTTCCATGCAAGTTTCAAAGTGGTAGGGATAGTAAGTGTGATTGGATCAGGCAAGAAATTGTTGAGAGACGGAGGACCATATGACCATATATGTTCATACTGATTACATAGTATCAAAAGCAAGTAGGGGATATAATTTATGAACGACAGAAGACCTCTTTTCAGCGCGACTTGACATGTTAGCAAATGGGACAATGTCTGAGCTCTCATAATTCATGTCACTTCATCTTACATGACCAATATGCTGAAGTAGGTGTGAGCAAGTGCAATCTGATTAAAAACCGACAAACTGATTCTCTAACTGAATCCGACTTCCTTTCAATCTCGAGGCAGATCTTTTGTCATAGGTTCCCGGGGTTGACCTGGGATGTCATGCATTGCACACCGGAGGTCATGGTAAGCATAGGCTTCGGCTCCTCGGACAGCTTGTCATAAGTGGTGACTAACTGGGGCATCCATCACGTGGGATTCCTATGTGGGAAAAGGAATAGGACCCTACCCATGGGAAGTTCGTCCTTTCAAGGATCTTCAAACCAGGAACACATTGTGCAATACAGCTTGTTGGGTAGCTTTTCCAGGTTTAACAAGGTTCCCTACATGTAGTCACCTATTGTGTTTTCCTTACATGACGAATAGGCCCTACTCATGGGGTTCCCGGGTGTGAAAAGGAAAAGGACCCAACAGTGTTATCAGAAAATCAGATCAAATTCAGTCTCACTTTTTGTCATGAAATTAACTTTAGAGCTGCATCATATTTGACAAATCAACAGAACGCTCTGAACTGATATGATGGGATAGACAGGATTCTTATGCACCAGGGTATAAAACGTATTCCCAAGTCACAGGAAACGGGCAAGTTTCAAAATAAACAAAATTTGAACTGCAGATTCTCACATTAATCCTATGACAATGGTGTTTTTCCCCAGTGTCCGCGACACTGGTGCACAGTATGTGGGCCACCGTGAGCTTCGGCTTGTTCTCATAAATCTATCCCCTATGTTTATAACATGGAACAGGTTTTTTAACTATTAACAACTAGTGTAAACATAATATGGATAAAATATTTCCACCATTCCAAGAGAGGACCAACAAGCTTATATTTATGATAACCAGGATAAGTTCTGGTCAAAAATATACCAGTCATCATCGATTAAAAATATATTCTGGGTTAAAGCGCTCTGGATGACGAACCGGAGCTCTAGCGGCTGGTCAGGTGTCGTTGCACTGCCCACTGCCATCGAGGCCAGATCACGTTGTCCAGGGATTAACTTGAACTATAGTGGGGCCCATTGCCTTGCTGCAGTGAAATAAATGACAAACCCATAACCATTGCTAAAAGTCAGTGATGAATAATTATCTAAAATTGAAATTTGCCTTGTATTCATTAAATATTGTACAAGAGGGAGGTACAGGTATATGGTCTCGATGTCAGTCGAGGGTGATATAAACACCACATGGGGACATTGCACTCTGTGGATTGGTTAACTGTACCAGATTCAGGCTGAAATTCGAATTGCCATTGGCACTGTCCGTCTTATTCCGTGACTTCTGCAGGATTTTCATCTAACCGAGACTCAGTTTCAGGATCTGTTTTAATCAGATTGCTGTGGCCAGGGGGTTTCAACTGACATTGAAGGGATTGAACCTGGATCTGTTTTAATGAGATTGCTGTGGCCAGGGGGTTTCAACTGACATTGAGGGGATTGAACCTGGATCTGTTTTAATCAGATTGCTGTGGCCAGGGAGTTTCAACTGACATTGAGGGGATTGAACCTGGAACTGTTTTAATCAGATTGCTGTGGCCAGGGGGTTTCAACTGACATTCAGGGGATTGAACCTGGATCTGTTTTAATCAGATTGCTGTGGCCAGGGGGTTTCAACTCACATTGAGGGGATTGAACCTGGAACTGTTTTAATCAGATTGCTGTGGCTAGGGGGTTTCAACTGACATTGAGGGGATTGAACCTGGATCTGTTTTAATCAGATTGCTGTGGCCAGGGGGTTTCAACGGACATTGAGAGGATTGAACCTGGATCTGTTTTAATCAGATTGCTGTGGCCAGGGGGTTTCAACTGACATTGGGGGGATTGAACCTGGATCTGTTTTAATCACATTGCTGTGGCCAGGGGGTTTCAACTCAAATTGAAGGGATTGAACCTGGATCTGTTTTAATCAGATTGCTGTGGCCAGGGGTTTTCAACTGACATTGAGGGGATTGAACCTGGATCTGTTTTAATCAGATTGCTGTGGCCAGGGGGGTTCAACTGACATTGAGGGGATTGAACCTGGATCTGTTTTAATCAGATTGCTGTGGCCAGGGGGTTTCAACTGACATTGGGGGGATTGAACCTGGATCTGTTTTAATCACATTGCTGTGGCCAGGGGGTTTCAACTGACATTGAGGGGATTGAACCTGGATCTGTTTTAGTCAGATTGCTGTGGCCAGGGGGTTCAACTGACATTGAGGGGATTGAACCTGGATCTGTTTTAATCAGATTGCTGTGGCCAGGGGGTTTCAACTGACATTGAGGGGATTGAACCTGGATCTGTTTTAATCAGATTGATGTGGCCAGGGGGTTTCAACTGACATTGAGGGGATTGAACCTGGATCTGTTTTAATCAGATTGCTGTGGCCAGGGGGTTTCAACTGACATTGAGGGGATTGAACCTGGATCTGTTTTAATCAGATTGCTGTGGCCAGGGGGTTTCAACTGACATTGAGGGGATCGAACCTGGATCTGTTTTAATCACATTGCTGTGGGCAGGGGGTTTCAACTGACATTGAAGGGATTGAACCTGGATCTGTTTTAATCAGATTGCTGTGGCCAGGGGGGTTCAACTGACATTGAGGGGATTGAACCTGGATCTGTTTTAATCAGATTGCTGTGGCCAGGGGGTTTCAACGGACATTGAGGGGATTGAACCTGGATCTGTTTTAATCAGATTGCTGTGGCCAGGGGGTTTCAACTGACATTGGGGGGATTGAACCTGGATCTGTTTTAATCACATTGCTGTGGCCAGGGGGGGTCAACTGACATTGAGGGGATTGAACCTGGATCTGTTTTAATCAGATTGTTGTGGCCAGGGGTTTTCAACTGACATTGAGGGGATTGAACCTGGATCTGTTTTAATCAGATTGCTGTGGCCAGGGGGTTTCAACTGACATTGGGGGGATTGAACCTGGATCTGTTTTAATCAGATTGCTGTGGCCAGGGGGTTTCAACTGACATTGAGGGGATTGAACCTGGATCTGTTTTAATCACATTGCTGTGGGCAGGGGGTTTCAACTGACATTGAAGGGATTGAACCTGGATCTGTTTTAATCAGATTGCTGTGGCCAGGGGGTTTCAACTGACATTGAGGGGATTGAACCTGGATCTGTTTTAATCAGATTGCTGTGGCCAGGGGGTTTCAACTGACATTGAGGGGATCGAACCTGGATCTGTTTTAATCACATTGCTGTGGGCAGGGGGTTTCAACTGACATTGAAGGGATTGAACCTGGATCTGTTTTAATCAGATTGCTGTGGCCAGGGGGTTTCAACTGACATTGCGGGGATTGAACCTGGATCTGTTTTAATCAGATTGCTGTGGCCAGGGGGTTTCAACGGACATTGAGGGGATTGAACCTGGATCTGTTTTAATCAGATTGCTGTGGCCAGGGGGTTTCAACTGACATTGGGGGGATTGAACCTGGATCTGTTTTAATCACATTGCTGTGGCCAGGGGGGTTCAACTGACATTGAGGGGATTGAACCTGGATCTGTTTTAATCAGATTGTTGTGGCCAGGGGTTTTCAACTGACATTGAGGGGATTGAACCTGGATCTGTTTTAATCAGATTGCTGTGGCCAGGGGGTTTCAACTGACATTGAGGGGATTGAACCTGGATCTGTTTTAATCAGATTGCTGTGGCCAGGGGGTTTCAACTGACATTGAGGGGATTGAACCTGGATCTGTTTTAATCAGATTGCTGTGGCCAGGGGGTTTCAACTGACATTGAGGGGATTGAACCTGGATCTGTTTTAATCAGATTGCTGTGGCCAGGGGGTTTCAACTGACAGGGGATTGAACCTGGATCTGTTTTAATCAGATTGCTGTGGCCAGGGGGTTTCAACTGACATTGAGGGGATTGAACCTGGATCTGTTTTAATCAGATTGCTGTGGCCAGGGGGTTTCAACTGACATTGGGGGGATTGAACCTGGATCTGTTTTAATCAGATTGCTGTGGCCAGGGGGTTTCAACTGACATTCAGGGGATTGAACCTGGATCTGATTTAATCAGAGTGCTGTGGCCAGGGGGTTTCAACTGACATTCAGGGGATTGAATGAATGGCTTCAAAGTTATGATGCTGATGAGAATGTGACAAATGGAGTCCCGCATTTTGAAGGACGGGAAGCTATTGTTCAGTAAGCTAAAACTCAGTTGTTCAGGAGTTTCTATAGAAATTGCAATATGATCTTGATCATAAAATTAGCTTGATACCAAGCTTGACCAATTATTGTTAAAAAATACAGTATGTCTGGAAATCATGCATGTACATGTATGTAATATATATGGTGACCAATATCATATATCAAAATATACCTTACACCATTCTACATGCAAATTTAATACTAGATTACATAAATGTACAATATAAATGAATGAGTATAATTAGACACAAAGGATCAACAATCGATCAATAGAAAACACACTCCAGAAATACATTATAGTGACAAAATGGACTATTCTGGAAATGTATGACAAATGGTAAAATGCAAAAGTTTGTAATATTTCTAAGAATTAATTATTGACATGTAATGATGGAATTGTATTAGGAGGTTGCCTTTCACATGCAAGGTTGTTAATGATAAAGCCTGATGACTAACAAATAATACTGAAGTACCGGTACTACTGGTACTTAGAAAAGATGTATATTATCTCCCGATAATGTATCCTCTAATGCACAAAATCATGATTCTCAATGATTTCCAGACTTTGAGGTCAGTCGCCTTGACCTCAATTTTGTTATGTGACATCATCTCCCCTACTCTATCTACACCGGCACAAAAAAGTGTGATTCAGTGACCGTGACCTCAATGTTATCAGCTTCACCTCTTAGTATGTCACACATCGTCTCCCCGTAATGTAAAAAAAAAAGCTATTCTCGAGAATTTCCAGCTTTTTAGGCCACTAGGACTTCTCTGACCGCAACCTTAAGTTTGGTATGTGACACATCATCTACACCTAGTATATAAATGTACACTCACAAAATATTGCAATTGTAGATGGAAAACTGTCCGATGTTATAGACATGAATTGTCTTTGACTGAATTGTGGTATGCAACACATCTTCACCTAGTGTATCCACTCACAAAAAAAGTGGAAAACTGTCACACACATAGACCGATCACGAAGGGCCAAACATGAATCACCAGGATATATTTCCGCATTTTTGGCATAAATTTTGAACGTTTAGTTTTATTATGTAAAACATTGAGATAATCTAATAATGAGAATGAGAAAATCTAACAAAAGATTGGCTGTTTAACTTTCCCTCCCTCTGCTGACTGACTGGGGGCAAGATCTGTATGCTTTAATATTGCCAAAAGTTCATTCTGGTGAATATATTTGATTTTGTCCGCTGAAAAATTCTGAAACTTTTGTATGTTTTATGAAATAAATATCATCAACAAATAAATAAAAAACAGCGGCCAGGAAAATTTAGTTTTATACTTAGCTGCCGGTGACGAGGCATGGACTTCCCAAATAGTGTCAAAATTTTCATTCGTTAAAACCTAGAACATAATTCACCCATCAACGTTTTGAGAAGAACCAATGTCTCGAGTTCCAGAACGTCTTGGGTGTTCATGGATGCATGATTTATCCCGATAAATTAATACCGGTGGTATAGATTGCAGAAATGTCATACCCATACAGTTAAAAAGGAAAGGCGAAACTAAGGCCTCAAAATTCTACCCTACCCTTTCTCTAATACTTCAATCACCCAACTGCAATTCAAATCCCTCCCCCCTCAAAAAAATAATAATAATATTGTGGACAAATTCAAACCATTCTATTCCTGTAAAACTCAGCACCTGGAATCATTAAAATATTAAACGAAGAAATAATGGATTAACTGCATGACCATGAATCATTTTGTCCACTTCCAAGTTCTAATATAATAAGATCACCCCCTGATTTCATGTTGAGAAATTTCACATCCTGTGAATTTACCCCAATCCTCATTGTTGTCGCTTGCTAGTGTGGACATTAGGATTTAATGTGAGTGAGTAGGATTTAATGCCACAATACACAGCTGTCTCGCAAAGTGCTTGACCACCCAATCACAGCTGCTGTGTTAGGCACCATGCACATAGTGCAGGTAGAACAGCACATTTGATTGGTCTGTTGGACTGAAACAGCCTACATCAATTGTTTGTGTAAACATGCCCTGCATGCTCTTTGTTACATTCTCATTTACATGTAGCGAGTCACCCGTCATTATGTCGGTTCAGAGAATCAGCAGTTCCTCCACATCGTCAGCAGCCTAGATTCGGACACTGGATGTTAAAATGAATCTTATTTCGCTCCTGCTGCCACAGCACATTTATGACAACATCAGTTCTTTTGTACAGTCCAATACCTAGCTATTTACAAAACACCCTTTCTCCATCCAAATTTGTTGCACTCAGTTGACTTTGCCTCACTCTAGACTCCCTAGTTAAGCCTGCATATTATCTTCCTGGGCATTCACTTTAAGTGACCTAACTGTATTATTGGTCTATATCAATTACCTCAGCTTTAACATTCCTTGGCGCCTGGGCTGCACGTGTTGCTTCATAGCGCATGGCAGCCTGTTCATTTTTCGCTCTAATTATGTTAAAGTGGCAGGTGTTAAAATGGCCTACCAAGTGCATGAAGGTGTGAACACGCTGTCTACAGTAGAGGCACTGGTATGGGCTGGGGTTAGATGGGTCTTTGATATAATCTGTGCCCTGATCTATAAGGTCATCAGTCCTCATTTGACCGAGATGAGACGGGGGGGTGTTGGAATAATAGGTCATCCCTGGGTTGAGCTGGGGTGCAGGCTGAGGAAATTGAAATGGATCTGGCATGAAATAGGGTCTCACCATAGGGTAGGTGTGTTGAGGAAAGGTGGACTGGTTCATGTTCACAGCTGTACTGGTCACATTTCTGTTTGAAAGATTCGGTGGTGATGGGAAGGCAGAGTTGACCGGGTAACTGGAAGCTGGCATCTGAACAGGCGACTGGCTGAATGGGAAGGAACCATGAATCTGGTTTAAACTACTTTCTGGTAACCCTGAAGTGGAAACCAAGTTGCTGTCATCTTTTGTAGCTCCGATGCCACCTGTTAAATGGTTCTTGGTGTGTTTTTGCAAGTCGTCGAGTTTCCCAGTCCGGTAGAAACACAAGGCGCATGCATATGGTCTCAGAGCAAAATCTGTGAAATCAGTCACCAGATCAACCGATTTCTTTCCGACCCTTTCCCATTCACTTTCAGGTATTTGGACAGAGCTGGAGGCAGGAGACATTGTCTCTGGGGTGTCACCATCTTGGACTTTTGCTGATGTCGCTGCTGCTGTTTCATTATTTGGAGGACTCGTTAGCACATCATTCCTGGTCCGTCTCTTGGAGATGGGGCTTGGTGACTCCTTTCTTGATCTCATTTGTTTACTGGCTTTATGTGCACTGTCCTCGGATGATGAGCAGCTCCTCTTTCGGCGAGACCTCGTTTTCGCTTCATTACATTTGTGATCCTCAGTATCGAGATGTTGAAAGTATCGTCTCAGCATTTCGGTTGAATAGTTGCAAGGCTCACAGATATATTTCTCTATGTTGAGTTGTTCACCTGGTACATTCTGCTTGTGCTTCCCAGTTTGAAGATGTCTCGCTATATCTAGTGGCCTGGAACTACTAAACTCGCAGGGTTTGCAGCTAAATTTACCATTTTTGTCCCTATGGTACCCTTCAACAACATCAACCTGCTGATTTCTCACATCGTCTGGAAGAGTTCGCTTGTGTTTTTCAGTTAGGAGATGTTTTGCAAAAGCCACATGACTCTCGCTCCCATACCCACAAGGTTTGCAGAGAAATTCACCATTTTTAAGCCGATGGTATCCTTCAACATCATCAATGCCCGAATTTGTTTTTTCATCATGAACGTTTTGCCTGTGCTTCTCAGACACAAGATGTTGTGCAAAGTGAAACTTGTTTTCAGAGAAATAATCACAAGGTTTGCAAAGGAATTCACCATTCTTGTCTCTATTGTAACCTTGAACAACATCGTCTTGGTTTTCTTTCTCACGACCGGATGCATTTAGCTTGTGCTTCACAGACCGAAGATGTTTAGCAAAGTCATTATGTCTGCCACTGAAATACTCACAAGGTTTGCAAGCAAAATTTCCATTTTTGAGTCTATGATAACCCTGAACAACATTCACTGTCTGGTTCTTTCTCACCGGACTCTTTGACTTAGCATGGCTCTCATCTGTAGATTTCTTCTTTGGAGATAGCTTGGAACGGTGTTCTATTTTCATGTGAGTGTTGAGGTGATACTTATTAACATACGGACGGTTACACAATTTGCAAAACAAATACTGGGACTTTTTATGATTGGCCATGTGTTTTTTCAGGAAATACGAATTCTTGGTGACAAAAGGGCATTCTTGGCATTCAAACTCCAGCGGGAGGTTGCTCTGTTTTACGGGTCTGCCATAGGATTGACCTAGCATCACCCCTGTACCATGGGCGATCGATTTATGTCGCATAAGTAAAGGATACGAGGCCAAGCACTTGTGACAAACGGGACACTTGAACCGAACATCATGTTTCTTCACATGGGTTTGCACAGAGCCTTTATGAACACTCCTGAAGTTGCAGTGTTTGCATTTGTAGCTGCCAGCTTTGAAGATGAAGTCCTCGTTGACCTCCGATGTACTCTGTGATGGGACATCATCGGAGGAAGAGGAGGAAGTATCCTCTTCATTGGTCGGCGGGCATGTCTTCTTGTGCGTCAGGAAATCTGCCTTGTTTACGAAGATGTGGCGACAACTTGAGCAGACTAAGCTCCCAGGCTTCCTGCCTCTTTTACCTGTTTTTTTTACCTTCTCTCTCTCCTCCCCATCATCATCCTCCTCTTCATCTTCCTTCTCTCCATCATCAGGTCGTCCTGTCATCTCCTGTTCTCCGGATGACTCCAGGGGGATCTCTGTCTGACCTGATCTGTAGCCACTGCTATCAGGTTGGGTGATCTGTTGCTCAGGCAGTGTCTCTGGACCTCTTTCCATACTCTGGACTGCATTGTTGCAATACACGGCCTGGGGAAAGACATCCCCACCAGACCCAGACCCCAGAAATGCTGAGACAGCGGAGGCACTGGGATATACACAATGATCGGTGGCTGGTGGGAACAATTGAGTGTCCCCCAAGTAGGACCCAGGGAGAGGCAGAGCAGGACTTTGATTGGTCGAATCCGCCAAATTTTCTCCGAAAAACTGATGCTGAAGAGTGGGGTCAGTGAGTTGTGATGACACTGAACTGATATGTGGTTTAACATCCCTGATGTCTGATAAGGCGGATATATTATTTGACTCACTATAAACACTCGATATGGTCAGCGGTGAAGCTTGATGGAGTGGCACTTCGGGGGCTGGATGCTGTACTAGTTGGGTCGGATAATGGGATGCTGACTGGGTTGAATATGGCATCCCATCTACACCTAGATTGGTTAGATAAGGGGCAGGATGCTGCAGCAGTTGAGTCGGATAAGGTGGTGCAGGCTGAGTTGAATAGGGCATCCCGTCTACACCTTGACTAGTTGGGCAAGGTAATGATTGAATTGAATACAGAGATGCATGTTGGGTTGGATAAGGCACCCCCTCTTCACTTTGATGGGTAGGATACTGGGTTGGATTGGGGGAGATCCCTTGTACTTGATGCGGTGGTGTTCCTGGCTGACTTGAAGCAATATCCACGTCTGCCTTTATGTTATGAATAGGAAGGACTCCAACTGCACAGAAAAATATGAAATATATTATTATTGCATTTCTTTCACAAAATATTCTACAACCAAATTTGCAGAAGTCCGAAATGAGGATTTTGTTTATGCTTTACCACCAATGCACACACACATTTGTCAGATGCATCGGCACCAATTTCTGTATCAAAAGGAAAACATGAGGGCGAGACTCACAAAACCCCTCGGCTTCCCCTAAGCCATTGAGAAATATGCTGAGAATGCGCAACATATTATGGCTATACTAATTATCCAGAATTGTCCTTTTTAGAAATGGTATAAATTCTGAACATATAACAGCTACATTCAAGAATATATATCACAAATTCATATCCAGATTAATATACAAACAAGAGCCCAAGGGGCTTCAATATACGCCCGTATATCTGGAATTACATTGGTCCAAACTTCAAGGATGTTTAACAGTCTTGATTCCAACTGGTAGCTAGCAATCCAGAGAAAGGTCTACAAGTTTGTGCTTCTGACAATGTAAGATATATCACATTGTTATATTAAATGATAAACTAAAATGAGCTTAACTCTTAGGTAACTAGTTCTGAGAGCTCACATATCCCACACAAGAAAATAATAGTTTTCCTGCAAATGGATTCCTTTCAGACGAGAGAATTTTTCATGAAGGAAGAAGAAAGTGATGAAGTAAACCTTTGTTCTTAATAAATAGGTGTGAAGTTCATAAAGGACCCCTCTTCCCGTTAAATTAGTAAATGTATGGTTTTTATTTCACAACAGTTTAACTAAATGTAGCGATTTCAAACATGGGAGACAACTCCACATGACAATACATGTACCATATACATACAGCGGAAAGATCTTTAAATATTCCAACCTAACACATACATGTATAGTCAGCTAAACTTCAGGCACTCTGATTTGAGGCGAGCTGTCCTATGCTTTAAGCTAGACCTCGCCTCAAATCAGACTGTGACCTTGACCTTTGACAAATTGTTCTCAAATGTATGGCTCCTCTTTGCCATGCGAGTAAGGTATACTCAAAGTTTGGTACCAATCCATACTTTGAAACTAGAGATATCGCATGGACAACAAATGTTAATGGATGAATCATTGGACAGAACGCAACCTTGCATTACATAACCTCATATTCGACAGGCATATGAAAATGTGACTTAATGATTTCTTGATTTTGGGGTCACAGTGACCTTGACCTTTGACATTGACCTAAATCTGGTAACACGACACATCTTCCCTCAGTGTATCAATGGGCACAAAAAATCACGATTTTTAACGATTTCCGGATTTTGGGGTCACAGTGACCTTGACCTTTGACCTTGACCTACATTTTGGTATCTGACACATCATGTTCCCCTAATGTATCTACTGACACAAAAAAAATGTTATTTTTGATAATTTCCTGATTTTGGGGTCACAGTGACCTTTGACCTTGACCTAATTTTTGGTATGCGACACTTGAAGTCTTCATTTCTGCCTATTGAATCCACTCACAAAAAATTATTAATTATTAATGATTCCCTGATTTTTAGGTCACAATGACCTTTGACCTCTGACCTACATTTGGTATGCAACACATCGTTCCCCCCTAGGGCATCCGCTCACCAAAAATTAGAACTGCAGATAGAAAACTGTCAATGATCAAAGATTTCCTGATTTTAGGCAACAGTGACCTTTGACCTCTGACCTCGACCTCAATTTTGGTACGCGACACATCGTCTCCACCTGGCGTATCCACTCACAAAAAATTGTAACTGTGATTAGAAAACGTTCACATCTATAGACCGGACATGAACACTTCAGTGATTCCCTATTTTTTAGGCCAGTGACCTTTGACCTCTGCCCTCGACCTTCATTTTGGTACGCGACATCGTCTCCCCATAGGGTATCCACTCATCAAAAATTAGAACTGTAGATAGAAAACTGTTCCAGATATAGACCTGACACGGGAGATGGACAGACAGACAGACAGACGAACGGAAACCGCCATCACATAATACGTCCGCCTTTTGGGCGGGCGTATAAAAAGGGTCACAACTCTGTAAAATAAAGGCCGAGACGAATAATTTTTGCAGGCTTGTAGAATACAAGTAGATAAGTTTCCAAAATTGTATTGAGCAGTTCTTCAGATATAACTGATTACATTCAAGCATATGCATGATTATTACACCCGAAAAGGGCATAACTCCATAAAATAAGGGCTGAGACGAAGATTTTTTTTGTACATTTCTAGAATACCACTAGATAAATAAGTTTCCAAGATTTAGCAGCTGTACCGAACACGGATCAGCAGACATAAATTGTACATTCAATTACAGATCACAAAATCGGAGATTATTACATCCGAAAGGGGCATAACTCCATAAAATATGGGCCAAGACAACTAATTTTTTGTAGGCATCTAGAATACAACTGGATAAAAAAGTGCCAAACACAGTTAAATACATACTAGAACTTGTGGACTTCGAAAGGCTGCTGTTACCTGTGTGATTTTATGGTTTTGATGTTTGACTGTGATCTTTAGAGAGTTTTTCCAATTTCCAAAATTGGATCATGACATGTATAGGTTGTGTTATGTGTAATGCTTTAGTTACCTTGACAGTCATAACAGGATGAAATGTACTTAGGCCAAGGGAAAAAATATGTCTGTTTCCGGTTACCCGACCGAGTCTAGATAAATCGTGCGACTCTAAAAATTTTATCAGCAAATTCCAACGAAATCTACCAAGGCCGCGTTTTACGACAACAACAACAACAACCGTAAAGCGGCGCGCCCAGTCAGCATACCGTAAAGTGTGACTGGAGCTGACCGCATGGCATGGCGGCAGGTTGACGATCTTTTCAGGAAATAAAGCACCTACTTCTAGGTCGGGATTCGAGAAATCAGCAACCCGATTACGCTTCAGTCGACTTGATCATGTTTACCAGGACAATTTTAAACATATTCTCCATCAACTTCGAAAGAAATCTACTGATTTGATGGCTTGAAATGACGTTTGTTAAAGCAGTGTTTAGCGGACACGGCAGCTTGCAAGTGGTGTTCGTTTTCAGCGAAATCGGCGACGACACAGTCAAAGCTAGTCGCCGTCAAAGTCTAACCGACCGGTACCATTTCTCCGCTAAAAAATCCAAAATTTCCCCAACTTGTTTTATTATGAATGCATTGAAATAAACCCCCAAGATTCAAGCAAGTAATAATTCTTCTGTTTCCGAGAAATGGCTTGTTCAAATCATTGTACAGTTGTACAGTCAGGAATCGCGTCTCGTTTCTCAAATTGTTCGAATTAGCTAGTCGCTGGTACAAATCTCCATGATGTTCAAATTAATTTCCCATTTCAGAAAATAAGTACACTCTCCCTATGGAAGGCACTGAAATTCCACATGGAATTTTGTATTTTTCACAAAAAATTTCATCATTTCTGGGCGGAAATCCTTGAAATATATTGTTTTGCATATCAAGTTAATAAATTAAAACGAGTGAGTGAGTGAATAGGGTTTAACGTCGCTTTCAACATTTTCTCAGCTATATCACGACGGGGAAGGGAGGGGAGGGGGTGAGGCAGGGGAACCTACTTGTAACAGAGCAGATCTAATGCTGCCATTTTATAGTGCTGTCCCACTGAAATATCATGCCGTAGGCAGACATGACACCCCACTCAGTCACATTATACTGACACCGAGCGAACCAGTCCTTGTTCTATCCTCTTAATGCTGAGCGTAAGCGAGGGAGCAACAAGTTCCATTTTTCAAGTCTTTAAAAAATTAAATTAAAGCGATACTCGTTTTGGTGGTAAACAGCAGTCAAACACATTATTGGCAATTCTCATTTCCATAATATCAGTACAATAACTGGTTTCAGAAGAACTTATTGAAATATCAAGATTTGCTGGATCCAGTAGAGATAAAAATACCAACAATATATTTTGAGGGTATCTCATCCCCCCCCCCCCCTTTATCTTTTGGGGGATAAGATCTTTTGAATATCTGAAAATATGGGGGGATGTGTCCTGGGAGAATATGTTAAAGTGGGTCGGAATGTTATACAATCAAGAATTTATTTGTAGACCATTGTATATGGGACAGGAGTACTGGACATCAAAATAAAATTTATTTCCAAAATAAATTTTTTTTTGGCCCTACCTACTCTATTTTTTTCTGGCCCGTAATCGGAAACAGACATATATTTTTTTTGGCCTTAGTACAATAATTTGATTTATTCCATTAATTATATTGGTGCTTCAGAGAAAATTTTAATGAACACCAGAGCGTCTGAAGTCCCCCTGACGTTGAAACTAATTATTTGGCTTGGAACCTTAACATTCAGTACCCAGCATGAAAAGCATTCTCGAGTGATATCCTGTGGCAAGTTACCCACATACAAAATTTGCAAAGAATCCGTTCAGGTTTTTTAAAGTTACCGTCCAGAAGTAACTATTTCATTTTGCTTGTCCTCCTGGTACTTGTCACCCCTACTTAAATTTTTTTTTCGCCATATTGTCATGTATTCCAACTAGTTTCTCCATTTTTTCAGGCAATGTAGAATTTGAACACACAAGTTTTTTTTTTTCTCGATCGGGAGACGTTGATGACACTGACGGATTGATCTCCTTCCTGTAGCTCTGCATTGCCAAGATCAATCTCCTCACTCCACGATGTTGACCATCATCCTAACATATAGCACGATCATACGTAGAAACTTCTGCTCATAGCCATGCAGTAATGGATGTTATTTCTACTCCCAGAAGATCCTAGGCAAGCCATTGGTCGACAGCGGTCACGAGCCGTTGGGATAAAAACACATATCAAACTGCACTGGCTGACCTAGTTGACTGCAGTTTGTAATGTAAACAAACATGGCAGCTGGAGTGTTCTGTCAGCGACAGCACTAAAAATAAAGAATATGTCGGATACTTTGTAAATCTGACCGTTAGTATGTGTGACTGTTCCTGGAATATCTGGAAAAGGTAGTTTACTGTGATTGTGAGTAACAGTTGACAAAAGCCGCCTTGACGCTTGACTTCGCTTCGACGATCTCGCCTCAGTACCGTACGATCACATGCGCCGGTACAATGTGAATGATGTGAAAGTTTACCTCTGTTATTCGCGTTTACTATTATTCGATGTGTACAATTTTAGGTTACATGAATCAAAATACTGTTAGCACATAGAAAACATTCTTAGAATACGTTGTTTAATTCAAGATTGACCATTTACAGACGTTTTTTGTTCGAAAACTGTGCCGTCTTTTTCGCCGACTCGATGATCAGCTCGGCCGATCAGCGGAAGAGTTGGCGATCAGACTCTAACGCTGTACGGTCTTTTGACTTATCATTTCGAGCAGAAGTCATGATTTCTTGTCATATTTCTATGAAATATGACCAAATCTACAATGCTGATTCCGAATATTTCAAAATATTTGACGTGTCTCCAGCCGTTTTCATTATCACGTTTGTCGTATTTGGTTAGCAAGTTTTAGACCCACTTTACCTCACAACTTTCCCGAGTTGAAAAGGCTGCTCGTAGAAATAAATTCGCTATCCTGTCTCTGCTCGTTTGATACAAATTTTATCCTGTTTCCTGGCGAATGCCCCACTCCCGCTTCGTGGTCGCGTGGCATTTTCGCCAGGAAACAGGGTAAAATTCAGTATCAAACTCGCAGGGACAGGATAACTTATAATATCTGAGTATATTAGGGCATTTCCCAATTGATCAACTCCGATTGATCCCATGAGATCCGAAATCGGCGCAATCACATTCATAAAACGAGGACACACCTCCAGCTAGCCATCGACTGAAATGATCTCTTGGTGGGCCTCGAAATGCCCCACAATAAAAAGCATATCATTTTCCTGTGAACTGTCACCGATGTTATTAATTTGAAATAGGTAAGGTCATTAGTAGTATAATTTTTCTTAAGAAAACAAAGAAGCATGCTCCATTAGAGTGAGAACTATAACATAGCTGATTCGCACAACTTTGTTTTGGTCTATAGAATCCCCCAGTCTTGCACTCAAACGAGACTGATATGTCTGATGTCTGAGATGCCCAGGTCAAACTATTCAAATACAGATACTTTCAATGGCTCGTTTAAATGCAGTGGGCATGTGACTTGATGCTTCAGGAACAATTTTCGAGGAGGATTATGTCCCTTCAGAAATATGTCCTTTGTGGCTGAGAGGTGGCACCATGACTACATGCCGAATCATAGCGATAAGCTAGGAGTAGTGTTAAGTGAAACGTGAAATGCACTTTAGCAAGCTAAGATGGATGTTGACTCAGTGGGCTCATTTCTCTCAACAGACTGTTCCACTATTAGGGAGCTTAGTGTAACATGTCAACAAAATGTTCAATTATGAGATTAAATTTGTTAGAATAATATTTTCTTAAATATCATAACAGCAGAGGGATTTTAGGCACTTTTTCATCTGGGTAACTCAGATTAAAAACTTGAATTTGAAGAATTGAGTTTTTGAGAAATTTTGAACTTGAGATTTGCCCCGAACAATTGAGATTTTTTATCGATAAGAAAATGCGTGCCAAACACGCGCAAAAAAAATTGTGTTATATTGGATAAATATTGAATTCTTCAAGAGATAAGTCGAGTTCCCAAACGAAAATGTTGAGTTGTCATGACAAATAATCAAGCAAGATACCCATAATTGTTGTTGTTGTTGTTGCCTTCACTCGATCAACTCGCGAGTGATACGTTAGCATGTCTGGAGCAAGTCAAAATCGGCACGGGCAACGCAACGTTCATGTTTGTGTGTTAGCTGCCCGTGTTGGCAAGCACGATTATCTTACGATTAAAATACTCAGTGACAAAGTTTTATTCAGCTTGTATTCTCCGCAATAAAACGTAGCAAACATTCGGCTTGTTCGTTACCGAATTGATGTTGCCAGGCATGAACAGTCGATAGAAATATAAGCTGATCGCGCCAGATCGTGCCAGTCAATCTAGTGAACTTCATTTTATTTATCCATTAGCTTTGCCTTTCAAGCAAGGTACTTTATTCGCTAATCACAGTGCCCTCAATCTCACGTTCGGCTATTTCCGTATTGGCGGAATGAGCTAAAATGAGTTCTGAGGCTAGATTGCAGCACCCTCAACGAGCAGATCAATTACATAAAGGGAGATCACTTCCAAGCAGCTCTCGTAAAAGTCTCACAAGAACCGATTTAACAATATGCGCAAAGACGTTTCCGTGCAATTTCTGCCTTTTTTCAAAACGGAAGTTTAGAATTTTAGATGAACAATTTGGGCTCGAAAGACAGACATCCCTTCATCTGAGACAACCCAATTTGTTACGAATTTCCAGATCAATATCTTCTCCACATTTGGCCCTGTGACCGTAAGTCCCAACTCTGCTCTGCTTTTTTCACAATCTTGCGGACAAGGCAATTTTTCCCCCCATGAGACCAAACTGATGCAATAAGACTGCACGCTTCGCGGCAGCCTTAATAACTGGATGCATTCAAGCATATATAACAAAATCAGAGATAACTGCACCCAAAAAGGGGCATAGCTCTGTAAAATAAGGGCCAGGGTGAATAATTTTTTGTTGGCTTCTAGAATACAATATAATTTATAGTTTCCAAAATACATCGAACCAAGTTCTGCAGATATAGTTGGTTGCATTCAAGCATATAGGACAGAAATAGAAATTAATAAATCTGTAAAATAGAGGGGAGCCACTTTTGATAGGCATCTGACTTAGCACTAGATAAATAACTGTTCGAAATTTGGTGTTTGTGTCTCAAGCAGTTTTGCCTAGAATGCGGTAACGGATGAACGGACGGGAGTACGGACGAATGTACGTACATGGCGACGACAATACCCCGAGGCCAAAATGGCAGAGGGATAAAAACTGAATCTAGAAAATTGACTATTATGACAAAATATTACTTATTAGGTTGCTTAATCCTAATAAAGTGTGTATCCGCAGCAGGTAATATTTCCTGCATTCAGGGAAATTCCAGAAAAAAACTGTGTGTGTTGGACAGCGAGAGGAAAGTGGGTCCTTTTTTTATTCACTATTTCTGGCCCTGCCATTCATATAATTTATGGATGGATATACCCCGTTTGAAACAAGTCATGACCTATAGACATGATGGGGCCAAATGAAGTTACTTGCTCCCATCCCCCCCCCCCCCTAACAATGTACATTATTGTGGAACAGCCATGATAATGTTTGCCTTCAACTCATCATCAGGGGCTCTCATTCAGGTGATTGAGCATGTAAGGTGAAGAATCAGGCAGCCAAAAGTGTTCATACATTATAGTGGGCCTCAGTATATATAAACAGAACTGTGAACATCCACATGTATTACATACAATTAGGGAAATTTATTTTGTCTCAGTTTGACTTTATTGCCCCCCAAAACAAAAAGTTTACATAATATCCAGTTAACTTTCTCACCCTCTGGAGCATGCTTGGACATTCCTGATGCGAGGCACTTCCGAAACCTGCAGTATTGACAGTCGTTCAGTGTGGCTTTAGTGATGGGACACTTCTGGTTCTTCCGACATTGGAACCTCAAATAATTGGACATGTTCCTTGAGAAGAAAGCCTGGAAAAAAGAAACCGAATAAATATCTGATTATCATGTGCTAACTTCGAGAACATATTAAAGGTTCTACAAAATACCCCTTGTACACTTTGCATGACACTGACAACATACAGAAAAGCTGTGTAAAGAACAAGTTGATATATATTCTACGAAAATGACATCAAATTGTATTTTTTTTTAACACAATAAAACAGATGTGGTGAAAAACGTATTCAAACCGTAACTCTGACCTGTGACATCAGAGCCTGATAAGGATCATGTCATATAATATACATGTAGACTAGTCGGTTGTGTCAGACGTTCTAGTATTGCGCCGTACACTGTACAACAATTACTAGTCGGTTGTGTCAGACGTTCTAGTATTGCGCCGTACACTGTACTAGTCGGTTGTGTCAGACGTTCTAGTATTGCGCCGTACACTGTACAACAATTACTAGTCGGTTGTGTCAGACGTTCTAGTATTGCGCCGTACACTGTATAACAATTACTAGTCGGTTGTGTCAGACGTTCTAGTATGGCGCCGTACACTGCACAACAATTACTAGTCGGTTATGTCAGACGTTCTAGTATGGCGCCGTACACTGCACAACAATTGGGTATGGTGAGTCCCAGAGGTTTTTTCAGACAGTTTTTCATCGGGGTAACCCCGATGAAAAACGATTACAAATTGAGTTTTTGGAATTTTTTAAATTGAGTTTTTTTCTCGGAAATTGAGTATTTTCTGGGGTTGATAGGTTGCGCGCCGAAGGCGCGCTAAAAAATTGAGTTTCTGTGAACAAAAAATTGAGTTTCTGTGAAAAAATAGTCGGAAGAAATATATAATTTGCGTCTGCCGGCAAGAATTTTTTTTGGCCGACGTTGCGGTCAATTGCAGAGACAGGGCGATATAAAGACATCATGTCTGAATACCTTACGAAACCAGGATCGTTGTTGGAATCATAACGAAAGACATCAACAATTTTGGGGTAAAAGATTCGATCGTTACCTTTCCATTTTTATTTAACATCTTTCGACAGCGATTGGCAGCCATTTTCCTTCGACAGAGATACTGCATCAATAAATAGTTGTCTCCCTTGTTGCATTCGGAAACCAGGATTAGTGTGAAGTAGCGCACTCTTTCGCGGGCTCCCGACCAGTGCCCTCTGTAGCGCCGTGATTGGCTAATAAACAACCTTGACCCTACCAAGGCAACGTGACAATCGTTTGACAGTTCGACGAAAGGAAGGTACACACCGACGAGTTACGGTCCCGAAGAATTACAATCAATTAAATATACGAATGAACGCAGAAGGAATTGTATGGATAGCAGTTGCGTAGAGGGAAACCACCTTGCACTCTATGTCAATTTTTATCCCCAAATAAAGATCATTTTAGGCCTATTGTCTGTACCCCATATCATATTCCAAACATGGCCGCCTGCATTCTGAAAGTGCATGTTGTAGCCCCATTCATTTCGTAAAAATGCTAGAGAGATGGTAGTACCGGGTCATACTGGTCAACACTGGCAGAAAAAATACTTTTTGTTAGTATTTCATCGGTGGTGGAAATTTGAGATAGCACTGATATGTAGTTTCTGCAAAATCTGAATGATTAGCATCACCTCCCTAGTAATATAACAATTGTTTTGTTGGTTTTTTTTTTACAGTGCTGGATCACAGTTGAAGTTAAACTTCACAGTTGAAGATAAATTTCACTTCTACATACAAAGGTATCACCCGGGCCCTAAAGTAGACACAATCTGATTCAATGCATCTGATTGAAATTGATGATCTTTCGTGAATAAAAAATATTTGAAATTAACAGTTTCTATAACAAGCAGTTAATGTCAGACGTCAAATTTTGAAATTAAAGTATTAATAAAGCCCCAGTAAATGCTACCAATGTTTGTGGTCACAAACGTGATAATTTACAGTTTTCATATCACTAAAATTCAGCAACTTGGAAATTGAAATTTAAAAAGAAACTTGTTGACAATGCGCATACAACCTTGCATAGCGGCCATGCCCATTGTTAAAGATGCTAATTCAGTGCCAGTTAATAGTTGGTAAAACTGGCCATACCCGTAGTGGTAATGTTTGTATTTCTCAACACTGACTCTAAATAAATCTTGAAACAAAATGGACATTCATGTTTATTATTATGCCATTTTTAACATTTGTATTTTTCTCTGCGATGAAAAAGCGATCAAATAAAAGATTGTTTGGAGTGTACTACTAAAATAATAAAAAATTGAGTTTTATATCTACTACACGACTAAAAAGTTGAAAAATTGAGTTTTATTGTACTTATTGTAAAAAAATTGAGTTTTTCAAGTTTTGAAATTGAGTTCGATAAAGGATTTTCGTCTGAAAAAAACCCTGGTGACATCATCATGACGTCAACAAGGAGTAGTTGGGTTTAACATTTTCTACCTTGTTTCAGTCATATCACGAGGATGCCTACATGTGTCAGAGCACGAGAGTGCTCACAGTTCCTATTACCCTGGACACCGATCAGCCCAGCCAGAACAGCAACCGATCACCCATCCAAGTATTGATTGAGCTTAACGCTGCTTAACTTTGGTGATCTGACGAGAACCGGTGTGTCCAATGCTATAAGCTGTACCCAAGGCATTATGTTTTAGCTTTGTGACGTTGTTGGCATTACAATGGATGTTGCCTAGAACATTCAATTATACAAATGCTTGATACAAACGATCGCAATCAGACTCTGACATCATGAGTCAGCAGGTCACTGTGTTCGCCATTTCCAGATAGGCGTGGTAATGGATGGTTTCAAGTATGTTT
Organism: Hanleya hanleyi; assembly: GCA_036873755.1. Classification (NCBI taxonomy): domain Eukaryota; kingdom Metazoa; phylum Mollusca; class Polyplacophora; order Lepidopleurida; family Hanleyidae; genus Hanleya; species Hanleya hanleyi. The sequence continues at coordinate 22,023 of JAVTVY010052831.1, read as the reverse complement.
TGTTTTAAACTTCTACCATTCCCCAAAACAGTAAACTGCTATTAAATGTCAGATATGACCTCTTACAACAATATACAACAAATAATTATGGGGTGTGGAAACCACTTGGTAAAACCTTCGGCAATCATTGAGCGGTCTTAATAGTTAAATAAGGTTAATCAACATTTCTCTAACAAATTCGAGCATACAATCACCAAGAGAGAGAGAGAGAGAGAGAATTAAGGTTTAACGTCGCGTTCAGCAATATTTGAGCCATATATAGCGATGATCAAACAAAATACTTGAGCCAATAACTTAGTAATCCAACACATCAAAACACATGCACATTAAAACTTATGCAACAAATCGATTTCTCTCAAATAACCCAAGACACAGTCCTCCCTCACCCGACTAAAAAAGATCTTCCAAAGTAATATCTCGATAAAAAGAATCTCTTACAATCTTAAAATTTATACAGTCGATAAGAATCTGTTTCACTGCGAGATCTTTGTGGCATGGTATACACCTTGGGACCAACGAATTGTGAGCTAAATTCTATCACACTTCAAATTTAGAAGTCAAATATGTAGTGTTCTCCAGTCATTTTACCAAATTCCCATTCAGATATTCTGTGCACTTCTCATGATTGTAATATAACCAGACTATTATATACATACTTGTATTATCTTATGTATTGAACTTCGACAATAGTCTGGAAAAGATTGGTTGTTTGTTTGAAGTTTAACGTCGCACCTAACCTTATTGGTCACACGGAGACAATGACCCAAACAAACATACCCTAGCAAAACCCTAACCCTAACAAAAACCTAATAAAAACCTAACCAAAACTACAAAAAAAATTGAATTTCGAATTTTGAAAATTAGGCTCTGCAGACACTGGTGATCACAATGGATCATCAGAGAGCCTAATTTGCTTGGCACCTTGAAGGAGAAGAAAACATATGAATAATGTATACACTGAACGAAAGATCTATCTCCCCCGTATCCAAAAATGTAAGCAAATTTTTCTTGCAATTTTTTACCACCGCTCTATTCATATCGAAACATCAAAACTGGACAGATTCATAAGTGCTGCCATTACAAGGGCTTGCGTCTATTTTAACCAATCAGAAATGCCGAAAACATATTGTGCGCATCGCTTCGTGACGTCAGCCGGGCTCATGCTCACTTTCGCCCTGTCGTTATTAGTAAGAGAAACTCTCGGGACTGCTGTCTATATTTTGTATACTGTTATAATTTGATAGAAGTAGTGTGCCAATATTCCGCAAATAAACGGGCATCATGCCGCAGTGTGTGGCGTTTGACTGTTCTAACAGAACTGGGAATAAAAACCTTCCAAAGACCGTGACATTTCATCAGATGTACTGAAACAGAGGGTGCATAACGTCGGTCGGCAGGATTTTACTCCAAACTCATCAGGGAAGAACTTTTGCACGGTGAGGCTGCTGCAATAAATTGGAGTGAGTTTATCAGTCTTTCAACACTATCACGATGTGCGGTTCCTATTCCTGTCAAATTGTAATCATTCCAATGTACGAAAGGCTTGGTTTGTAATATATCTCCATGCAATGTCATTATATTTTCACCTTCCCCGCTAGAGGCGGCGAGGCCCCGGTGACGTCACGTCCTAGCCTGAATGGTGGCACGCTTGAGAGACAATGATGCGCAGGTTGAACGCCGATTTAATCGAGTAGAAAAAAACGCAAAAAATATTTGCTTACATTTTTGGATATGGGGGAGATAGATCTTTCATTCAGTGTATACATTAGTCATATGTTTTCTTCTCCTTTAAGGGGAGGGTAAGTACAATATTTTGATACTTCAAAAAATGAGGATATCTCAAAGATTTTTATATATATTGGATACATGATCAAAATTATTTGAAAAAACATCATTTGCACAAAGATATATATATCGGTTTCCATGGTAACGGCGGCCATCTTGGATTTTGGCGCTAAATTAGGAACGCATGATACGCTAAAGTAAAAGAGCAAACTTCATCAAACTTCCAGGGTATCTATGTGGTGTGTTCCTTTGTGCAAATAAGAAGTTTCAAGCAAAACTAACCATTGGAAACAAAATTTAAGCCGTTTTACTGATTTACGCTAAAAAAACGTATGCCTTTTTAGTGCCGTATTTAGTTTAAATCAGTAAAACAGCTCAAATTTTTTATCCAACGGGTATTTTTGCTTGAAACTTCTTATTTGCACAAAGGGACACATAACAGAAATACCCTGCAAGTTTGATGAAGTCAGCTCTTTTACCTGGGCATATAATGCGTTCCTAAGTTAAGCACCAAAATCCAAGATGGCTGCCGTTACCATGGCAACCGATATATATACCTTTGTGAAAATGCTGTTTTTTCAAATACTTTTGATGATATATCCAATATATATAAAAATCTTTGAGATAACTTCATTTTTGTAAGAATTAAAATATTGTACAAACCCCCCCCCCCTTAATCTACCTCCTGTGCAAGACAAACATGGTACAAAGCATGCTGCATCTTTATTGAAGCAATCCTCCAATTAGTGAAGGATAGATATTGAGTGAAGGACAAAATCACAAAAGCAATTTTGGGGTTTCATAATCGGGCAGAGGGGCGTCCATTTACTTATTTATTTTTCTTATGAAACTTTGTTGGTTGTGAATGTGTTCAAATAGATTTAACTGTTGTTGAAAATTTATTGTCTTGTGTCAGAAAGAGTTTTCAGATTTTATGCGAAAACTTGAATAAACTGGCATGATGCATACATCTGAAATTGCTACAGGATTGCCCGAGAAACAATTTTATTAGGCCTTAAGTGATGTTTTCTGTTTGTTGGTTCCTGGATGTCATTGTTAGAAAAGTCTGGTTGGTAGGACGAGGAAAATAACTCCTGGAAACTCCAGAAATCCATGTACATCTGCATGATCTTGTAACATCAAGGACAGATGACTGGAACATGAAGTTATAATATACTATGGAACTTTTCACATTGACCAATTAACTTCATCATCAAGTGTTGTTCTCTTTTCAGGAAATAAGTAGATTATTAGCTTGAAGGAACCTGATTACATAAATTTCTTCTGGTTTGACAGAGTTATCTCCCTTGCCATGTAAAGTTCAGAGATGTTTGTTCTAAACTGCTTCACCCTCTTCGGGGTACACAATCACATTCAGTATAAGGTTTTAATTATTCTATAATCATGATAATTTACACTTCATTTGGTTCAAGAATGGAAATACAATACACATATTTAGGATCTGTAACTAGAGAAAATTTTTAAAAAAAACCGGATTTTTCAATGGGGTTCGCCAGCCCGAACTGACAATAGGTGGCTATGTGCACCAAGAGGTACATGTAAATGGCGCATGCCCATGTCGATTTTCTGGACATTACAAAGGCAACGTCATAATGTAACGACATTATAGTTGTTCGTTTTATGATGCTACATATTTTTTACCTCTTGGAGCACTAGCACTGCCTAGCGTGGCTGGCGATCATCATTTACTGACGATGTGGGTCAAAGGATGAGTGAACAAAAACAAAGCAGTGGATAAAATGCAAGTGAGAGGATAAAATGCATTTAACCCTTGTCCTGTCGACTCTGGCTATACACAGAGTTAGACTGTCATGTTCCCAGTGTTGACTCCGGATATACGTCAGACGTTTGATCGTCTTTTGAAACATTTGGAGCCATGTGTGGAAAAACCATATCAGACATAGCGCACTCCATCTACATGTAAAATGTATTATTTTATTAAATATTTCACGCAAGTTCGGTTGATTGGTTGGTTGGTTGTTTGAAGTTTGAAGTCGCACCTAACCTTATTGGTCACACGGCGACGATGACCCAAACAAACATACCCTAGCAAAACCCTAACCCTACCAAAAACCTAACCAAAACTACAACCAAAAATTGAATTTTGAAAATTAAGCTCTACAGACACTGGTGATCACAATGGATCGTCAGAGAGCCTAATTTGTTTGGCACTTTAATCTACCGCCTATGCCAGACAAACATGGTATGGTAAACCATGCTGCCCTGAGTTGGAGGGTCACGCAAGTTAGGTGTTTATTTCTAAAAGAGACACTTGGATATGTGAAGATCATCTACAAATGTAAAACACTGCGTCATTCATTCTGAAAAGTTTGTTAAAACGTGTAAAACGCACTTTGTTTTCAACCATCTACAACAAAATTCAGGAAGACAATCACCCCGTTCGAGATATCAAATTGAAGGGCAACAACTCTTTCATTTCATCACAAGCTATTTCTGTCATGTAGTGGAAATGAGTAGACGTTATTGGATAAAACCGTCATGTGTTTGCAATCTTTTTCATCAGTCCGCGAAAATTCTGATCTCCTGACGTAACCCAACTCTCTGATTGGTCAAACTCCTCATTCACATAAAATATGTACGAGTACGCATGCGCCATGGCCGAATTCGACAGTCAGAATGGCGTTTTGTTTTGACGGGCGAAGCCACAAGTAAACAACAGGATTTTTACTGACTTATATGGAATGTTCAATAAATTTTTAACATTCGTTATGCTGAGTAATCAGGAATACATATCATGACATCTGTAAGAATTTAGACGAGTTATATAGTCAAGATGAAGAAAAACAGACGTCCGTCCATCGGCAGTAATTTGAATGTGATAAAATTCCTTACGTGAATTTTAAGGTACACTATATTTGCCAAATTGCAATTCCGAAATATTTCTAAAGCTGTAAAATGCCAAAAATGTTCTGAATGTATGTTCAGGGTTTCAAATTGATGTATCATGCATCAAATACCATCCATTATTTAAATTTATTGATCAATACCAACGACTACACAGTCGCCATTTTTGAGCCCATTTTGAACAGTTCAACTCTGTTTGATGGCCCAACACTCAGATTTCGACCAGTGTAAAACTGTCCAACAGCACTAGGGCTAAGTGAGAAAATAAAAATGTTTCAAAACATGCTCAATAAACTCTGGAAAGGTAAGGTTACCCTGCAGCTGATACAAGTCAGGGCACCATAGCGGATTCCCACAGCATCGTCACCACATACAACACACAGCTTAACATGAGGCGATGGTGCCGGGGACATTGATGAAATGTTCGTAGTCTGGGGTTGAGCATAGGTTCTCGATCCTTCTTGCTCACATTTTTGACCTGGAAAACATCAAAGAAAGGCAAAAGATATAGATCAGAATTAAGCGAGAACCTTCTCAATCCTATTGACTCCTGTGGTACAGATCAATGCTTGATTTCGAGAAGGGAGAACATTGGATTGACAAAAACTTTGAAATTGACAGGCAGCTATACAATATTTTATACAATTAGATTATACAAAATGATTTAACTAAATGTAAATTACAGTATTTTTGTTATTTTGGGATAACATTTGACTATCTCGGATTAGCACAAATTCTAGTGCTGGAAAATTGGTCTGCGACTCGAACCAGCGACCCCAGAGTCACCCAATCACCACCAATCCACTCGGCCAATGCGCCTTCCACAAAAATAGGAGGGAGCAGACCGGCAGTCTCGAAAGCGAACATACAGCACCCCTTCGATGATCGCAAGGACACAGCTCCCACAGCTGAATAGATATATTTTTATCATTTAGAAAGTGATCATAACAGTATTTTCGTTATTTTGGGATAACACTATCTTAGAATAGCACAAATTCTAGTGCTGGAAAATTGGTCAAGTCCCGTGCGGGATGTAAATTTAAATGTAAATTGTTGAGTGGGTTTAGGGTTTACCTCCAATATGGGCTGCATGATGAACCTGTTTTAGATGTAAAGATCGCTGAAGCTTATCTGCTGTGCATACCTACTGTAGATGGACTGGTACCTTGACAGGTGAGTTAAATGCCTGGTGATAATGCGGTGCTAGTCTGACAAATATCATTGAACTTCCTGGCATTTTCAAATACAGTTATCATCTGAACAGATAACAATACAGCTAATCAGCACAGACTTTACAACAATCCAAGTTACAATCTCCGATATAATCTTGCAGTCTTTAGAAACATGTATATCCCTGGATTCACCTCAACTCCAGCGGAGATACAATGTATCTGTGTGACAGTATTGACCTCCCAATGGAACTGAGTCTTTCATTTTTAAGGAGGAGAGTGATCACTCTCCTTCTCCATCACTCACCTAAGCTTCCCCCAACTTGGAGAGTTATTGATCACTCTCCTGATAAATGAATATGTATTGTAGAGTAATTACCGACAAGAGTGAATCACTCTCGCAATACAGTGATTCCTCTCGCAATAAAAATCTAGGAGAGCTACATGTAGTGATCAATAGCTCTTGTAAATTTAAACACGAGGTAGTACCTAAAACATGCATTTTTCGACCCCTCAACCTTAGAAAAATTATTTGTACATGTATTAGCTGTTGAATGGAAGATACTTAATACGGATTTTAATATTGAGGTACTAGAATTTACCAAATAAGTTCCAAACAGTCCAATTTAAGCTTACAGCCTGGTAGGGGGATGTCATTAGAAGGTGGTAGGCGTACCTTTTTGGCCCCGAACTTTGACCAAAACGGCCCAAAACAGCTGCGTTCAATTCCTATGTATGTACTTGAAACATCAAACGTCACTTTGTGTGGCCGCTTACTTCCATGCCTTCCATCTGCTACTTCAAAACTTGACATTCCTGCTGAATGCTGGGCAAGTATGTATTCAGGTAAAGGTTGAGAAAAGTACGTTGGCAAGTTTCAAACTTGTCCATCAAATAAACTGACATACAGAAATTTTTGCCGGGTAGGCTAGAGATCATCAAAAAGCGAGAGAAAAAAACAAACAAAAAAACTGGACAGTGCACAATGGTAAGGTACTAAGCATCTTGCATGTAAGTTTCGGAGTTGTCCATCAAATACTATATAGTAACCAAGATATGGACAAGAGAAGAAATTGTTGCTGGGCGGATGACAAAGGGCCAGAACTCGAGATGGGAAATCATTGAAGCATTTACAAAACAGACAAATGTGCACATCTAAGGTACTGACTACTGAGCTTTTCCATGTCAGTTTCGACATTGTCCATCAAATACTAGTTACAGACATACACGTTCAGCTGCACCAGAAATTATTGACTAACATAAACGGCCATATTCCTGTGGGATATCTGTGTTCCATGTAAGTTTCAGAGTTGTCTGTCAAATAGTAACCGAAATATGAACCATAAAGAAATTATTGACCGATGGAATGAAGGGCCATATTCTGACTGCGAAAAATCGAAATGCATAAAAAAACCTGACAGTGCACATCAGCAAGGTACTAAGCACCAGTTTCAGAGATCTTCCATATCTGTTTCAAACTTGTCCATCAATTACTAGTAAACAGAGATATACATATAGCTAGACAAGAAATTATTGACTAACAGGGTAAAGGGTCATAACTCTGTGCAGGCCATGACATTTGACACGAATGAATGTTTCGTTCGCGTATCGGTTACACACTGTGACAGAATCAAATTCCTGCGAACGGAAAATCGGTTACGTGACTCGTGAGTTACATTCGTTTTTGTCGTTGGTACAATGTATTGTCTTGGTCCTTGTAAAGAAGTGTGAGTGATTACTGCCACTAAAGGCTGCTAGGCGTGTGATTTGTAACTCGCCCAGAAAATCAATGTTGTATAAAAAAATCATCGCTTTCTTCGCTTGGCGAAGTCTTGCCAATAACACGCTTGATACAGGAATCATAACTAAGCTCAGGTGTGAGACACGCACAGATCATTATATAACGACAGGGTCTCGACTACAGTCATAGGGCGCACACAGTCAGTCTGCGACACATGCTTTACAACAGAAAATTCGCTAACATCAAAGCAAGTGCTCCCATTGATCACTGATTGAGGGGAAACCTGTACAACCTGTTAAGTGCAACTCTGCAGTTCCAACATGAACTTGAGCAATAGACTATATAGAAATGTCAATCTCCATGTGTTTTCTGTTTCAGTTGGCGGAACAACGGGAATACGAGCACAAATTTACCATGTGGTTTTCTTCGCTGATAATAGTGAGATACACTTTGAAATAAAACTACCGGCTATGTTCTAAAGTTAAAATTCAAAAAGAAAACTGTAGTTCATTGACGTACTTGACAGAAGGAGCTTGTATGCGGAGTCCAGTTTTCGTAATTTGTCACCCTCCAAAGACTGACCTCTGCCAGTATTCACCCACATCACATAAACTACAGTCTAGCCTCACACTATAAGGTGCCACGATATAGCGCTGATTCTGATATAAGGTGGGTTCTGGCGTGTTCCCCAAATCAACAAATGCATATTATTTCAACTCTTTTATAAGGCCTAAAATCGCTAAGGTGGTTCAAGTTTGGTCCCCCAATAACAGCATTATAGCGAGGTTACACTGTATATTCAGATTATGGTCAAAATATTGCTAAATGCCTTGACCAAAATGATTAAATAATATAAAAAAATACAGTTTTATTATAATTATAAAACTTTTTTAATTCTTGTAAGGACCAAAACAAGAATGTTGAATGAAATTAAGCAGAGCGACTCCATAAAGTGGCGACAGAGTCTATTAAACCCAGGTTCTGGCGGTTGCTTACATTGATGACATACAGCATTTTGTTAGATTCGACGTAACCTAACCCATAGGTTATGCACCTGCAGTACCCATATAAACCTTTTTTGGGTTACGCAATGATCTCAAATGTCATGGCCTGCTGTGGGAAATCATCAAAACATGTTTCATGTAAGTTTCGATATATTGATCAGGGGTATGAATGAATATTTTCTATGGTAACCCATGGTAGGTCCCGCTAAATTGTGTTAGGTAACCCATGGTAGGTTGCGCCAGAAAGAAAATAAGGTAACCCATGGCGACCTATGGTAACCTACCTAAGATTAAAAGTAATAAGTTGCAGTTTTGAGTTTCATCTGTTTGTCTATGCGCGGCTGTGATGCATCTGTCGTGTCAGACGAGCTTACTCCTTCGCCTCGTAAATTCAGACTGAACTGGTGGTAAGGACCCAAACAGTGTCGTTCCAAGTTTGATCGGTGAACATAATGGATCCCATCAATGTACTGTTTCAAGGATGCTAGAGAAGCACCCCGTAGCTTACGCTTGGCGGCCTCGGCCCGTATCTCGACCCATCGGTCACTGCACGGGACACACTTTACATCATGTGCCGTGTGCTGTTACCGTGTATGTAAAGTCTTTGGCAAACGGCCACTTTCTAAATGTATCTTCATGAACGGTCTCGCCTTTTTTGCGATCGTCGGACATCATGAAAATGTCACGACCACGTGGACGCTGTCAGAAACAGTGAAGGGGCGACCAAGAGCTCTCCTCTACCGGAGGCTGATTTAGTATCGGTTCTCCGCGCAGTGAGAGGCCGTTAATACGATACAGCATATATAATACCCCTGATTTTTATAGAGATTTAATGATCTGATTGCAAAAGTTCGCCTACCGGCAAATAGACCCTCAATCAGAGTCAGTTCTATTACACAAAGACTGCAATATAGAAATTATCTTTCACCGCATCGTTCAAGGACATAATTCAGCTGAATAGAGACAACTCCGGCTAAAATCAGGTTTGTAAATAGTATTTATTTTATTCAAAATTCGTGGCGAACGAATGTGCTGCATTATGGCGACCCACCGTAGGTCTCCTGAAAGTGGTTTTGCGTAACCCCTAGGCGAACGCGTTCAGCCGTTCGCCATTCATTCATACCCTGTTGATGGACCAACGCATTATAGCCCGGTATAGGGGTGTTACTCAACCTTTATCAGACTATATTGCTTTTCATGAAAAAGCTCCACACTGTGCCATTTGTAGACGGTATACTAGAATAGAATTAATTTCTTGTTTACTTTGGTAACACAAGTAGGATAGATCATGAAGCATGGTCTGAGTGATCAAACATGAAGACTCATCCTATTGCATCGCGATCCATCCTACTTGTTTTATCACAGTGAGCAAAGAATTATATCTTAATTCTCTGATCATTGTAATTCACCCTTCCTAACATGAGAAACTACATACTCACCCCGACTAACATTTGATGGTGGCCCACTGTCTACAGAGGGTATGCTGTTTGAAATGCTTGGACCGGGTGTTGGGACAGTCCTTGTGTCAAATGACCCAGGTTGATTCTGGAAGGTATTGTTGTTCAGGACATTGTTTGACTCACATGTTATTCCACTTGCTGTTCCTGTAGCTGAATTGTTCGACCCGCTGGTGGCAACAGCCACAGGGGTCAACGCAGGCTCTGGGTTGGTATCAGTACTTGCACTCAAAACCTGATTTTGAATGTTGGAGTCAGTCAGGCCCGTTGGTTGAACAGTTTCAGCAGAGTCCACTGGCTCTTGCTTGGGAGTGCCCGAGTTCTGAATCAGCTGTAGAGGGAATATTGGTCTCGGAGTTTGAATTCCTGTCCCTGGCACAAAATTAACAACCTGAATCTCATCATCAGAATCCTCATCTTCCAAGAGAATGACATTCTCTTCACCCTTGGACATGGTGACCTGTTTTCACTGCCACCCTCTTACTGTGACAGCAACATACATTTAAGAACTTTCACCTGTAAATATAATGTTACATTTTTAATTTACTCAGCAGAGAAATATGTCAGTAAAACTTCTGTTACATGTACATTACAATAAATTTCAATGCATCTGGAAAGGGGGAACAGTAAAGTCCAACTTCTGATAAATTTGAAAATAGCCTGTAGTAGGGGAGACCGGAAATGGTTGGACCAAGGGGTAGGTACATGTAGGAACATTGCAAATATCGCATAATATTTTTGACTGATGACATCACAGGTGACTGGTCATAGTAATTTTGAGGTCATGCAATGTGCATGCAACCATTTTGAATTTATTTGGATCCCACACATTATCTGCCATTCGTGGCAGAAGTAATTAAATATTTTAAAATCTATCGGCAGCTATGCAGAAATGAGATGGTGAACAACCGAGATGAGTGAACAATTTTGCGTTTAGAGCTTTCGTTGTCCTACTTATATTCTGTCTCGAAGGCGTTCCTTTGGTTGTACATGTATGTAGTGACTGAGTTAACGTCGCGTTTCAGCAGTATTTCAGCCATATAGTGACCATATAAGTATAACTTCACTAAGATATGGCAGATTGGGTAACAACAACAATGTCGATTAATCAAATTATTTAATTGATTTCATATGGATTATCAGCATTGATTTATTGATTTGTGACGAGGGCCTGTGCCTGAACCTATCAGCTACATGCTACATGTACCTGAACCTATATCCATTACCTGAAATTTATTTTTGGGGTGGGGGGGGATGTCAGGAAGGTACATGTAGAGGGCAAATGTCAAGTGAGTGAATATGATTTAATGTCACTTTCAACTATATTTCAGTCATATCACGACGTTGGATCCTATTCCTTTTCACACCCGGGAAGGGCAAATGTCAATTCCACTTTAGGGTTAATAGGTTCTGCAGTTATTAATATGGTAAAGCCGGCATATTTCTGACACCATTCCCCAATATCTGGATGTATGCAGATGCTTGTTCACACCAGTGTCATTGACACAAGGATTCCTGAAAATTGGCCCGATTTGAGTGTATGGTCATCACGTGAGCGTTCGGCTATGAAAAAAATTATTTCAAAAAGGTGCTCAGTCAGAAAGGTTTGGACATGATGCGAGATCTTCGGATGTACATGTTAATCCATAGTGCTAAGCACATGTCACATGTTAAAGATAGTACAAATTTTCCCGCATCTTCCTGAAACACCTTGTCAAAGAAAAATTCCATGTTATTATGATTCAATTCAACACATGCATTCCAATCTTGATGCAATGGAAAAACTCACACCAAAAACCAGAAGAAATAAATACCCGAAATCCAAAATTCTAGCACATTTCATAATATTGGCCCGATTTGTGTGTATGGTCATCACGTGAGTGTTCGGCTTTGAAAAAAATTATTTCAAAAAGGTGCTCAAAGTCAGAAAGGATTGGACATGATGCGGGATCTTCGGACGTACATGTTAATCCATAGTGCTAAGCACATGTCACATGTTAAAGACAGTACAAATTTCTCCTCAAGTTTCCATGTTATCATGAATGATGATTCAATTCAACACAGGCATTCCAATCTTGATGCAATGGGAAAACTCGCACCAAAAACCAGAAGAAATAAATACCCGAAATCCAATTCTACCAAGTTTGAGGATTCGAAAATTTATTATTTTGAAATTAGATGGATTACGTTCCCCGACTGTCCAAAATAACCTGACTAGGACTGCGGCGTTTAGTCTGTTTAACTTCTTGCTGTACCATGGGGGTTTTCAGAAAATAAGAGCACCTCCAGGCTCCCCTATGCAAGCCTCTGAAATCCCATACGGAATTTTTGTTTTTGTTTTCACAGGAAATCATTGGAATTCCGCATGGAATTTTTCATTTTCTTTGAAAAAAATCTGGAATTTCACATAATGAAACTGACAAAATCGATCAAAATTCATGGAATGCCAACAACTTTTTGTGAACATGTCCGCTCTAAGAAGTGCAATCGATTCTGTTACATCCGGATTGAATATGGCTTATACACTGACCACCGAAAAGGAATATTTTAAGGTATGAATAGAATAGAATATATTTATTGCCAAATCAGGCGCCCATGTAGGGCATACAATTATTTATCCCTCTCTCCACATGATTGATATGATCATAGAACAACATTGAACAACAAGAAATGAATTACATTGATTCCATTGCCACAGCGTCAACCCACTGGGGGATGCGGTCTGCTGGAGATGGCTCCATTCCCATCTCCTACCGGCAACCACACCCCACCTGGGAATGCACGTTTGGGTATGTGTGTGTCAAAAGCCTGTCATAGGACTTACAGCGGACATTTTATTCTGCGTATTTCTCGCTGTTCACATGTGCGGTTTGCATTTTGGGTGAATCAGCGAGTATGTTCTGTTATGTCTCGAGAAACAACAACAATCCCGAGTCACTTATTTTTTTCCTACCCTCTGTGCTTTTGTAAGGAGTTTGTATGTGTACATTAATGAAGTTGGTGGTATAATGTACGTTCATTTACATATATGTATTTGGGTCGAATTACATGAAATTGGATGTTGTTGGTCATGTGCTGCAGCTTCATTTTTCTGTACCAAGTATGTGATCACCACCTGGTCACGTACTCAACGACTGGAAGGGGGTGCAGTTATTTTTGGAAAAGCCCCAACAGAGCCGTTGTGAACATCAGAACAACAGAAAGTGGGCGTATCATGGAGCTTAACATAAAGCTCCACACTTGGAGAGACCCCATATTTCGACACCTCCTGCATTAACACCTAAATAATATATATCGCACGCTGAATACGGTGTTGATGCGTGCTTATGCTTGGTCTTCGACTCTTGTCAAGTCTTTGTCATATAAATAGTATGGTAACATGCAAAAAAAAAATCGTCCCGCCAAAAACAGAAAGTAACATGTTGTTGTTGTTCGTTGTTTTTCCTCTTGAACATTTGCAGTGACGTGTCGTCGGTTTTGCCATAAAGCCAAACAGAAGATGATCACCCAAAAGTTTACCGATGAACGATGAAGCGATCAATCTTAATACCTGTAAATTATAAAAGGATAATGCGTGCAACACAAACATGCAAACCCGCGTACAGTCCGTCCCTCCAACTTGCAGGCCATCAGGCACCGGAAATCTCCATGAGACAAGACTCAAGTGCCAAAAGGGAGACAAATCATTCGGCACTCTTCACTTGTGCCGTCCGCAGGTCCCTCGATACATTTGCAATGCAGATATATGCAGACACACATGGATGCACACGTTCGGCAATGATTGATGTCTGGGGTGAGATCCGACCTTCCACTTACTCGACAGACAGTCCGTGTATTGATGATTGTCTTTGGTTGAAGTGTTTGAGGAAGCTCGGACTGTGTCTGCATGGGGCAGTGGGAGCTCCATACACCAAGCATACGTCGGTAGGCTGATCGTCTGCGGCCTATTTGAAGCGCTCGTTAGTGAACTGAACGTGTTCTGTATAAGCAAACATTCTGTGGCTTATCGCTTCCTTACTGTTGTCAAGTTTCAAATAAAGTATAATATTTGGAACAGTCAACTGTTCAGTGGCTGCATTCTGAAAAACCACATGGCACAAAAACAACCACTGCGCATGTCTGTTATGACGACGTCCGATAGCCAGCATAACCAAATATAGCTTGGACTATATAGAACAGCACGTGGGTTTGTTTATCATCACAATATATTACAATATCTTCTGAAATATTGCAGATTTTTTGTTCAGGAATTACAAAAAAAGTCCGCCGTTTTCACTAGTGTTGCTTTGTCTATTTCTTTTGCTGCTCTGCTGTTCTTTGGTGAGAATACAAATGCAATTCCAAGCGAGTTTATGTAATGTAACTTAAATAAGCGCATTTAACATTAATTGTATGTGCATTCTCATTGAAGAACATCAAAAGATGTGAACGTACTTTGAGGGAAATACAGTATCGGTATACCCCATCATGCTATATATTTGTATAGTGCTTCTCTCTTCATAATTATCCATGTGTGAAAGTTTGTCAGTTACTTGCCGAAGGGCGGTAGTTCTCTCCGGGTACTCCGGCTTCTTCCACCAACCAAACAGACTGTCACCATATGAGTGAAACAAACTTGAGTGTGACATTAAGCCAAATTCCCTCCCTCCTCCCTCCCTCTTCATAATTATTTACCTCATGCAAAGGCAGTTTATCTATATTGTTTTTCAAGTGTGGTTTTTATTGCAATTAGTCCCAAGTCCAAGAGCATACCAAAATAGCCGAATGAGGTGATTGACTTACCGTATCTTTTCGATCGTGACTTCCTCACAGATTGATGATGTATTAATTGTTTATTCTAGAAACTTACACAATTTAAACGCTATTAATATGCACCGTCTGTATGCCCATTAATATTAATTTGTAAATGGAGTATCCATTAACTTAATAGTTGACGGACACGCGTATCCCAGTAAACGAAAGCTGATAATAGTCGCTTATCTTATATGACAGAGGCCAGAGAGGGCTGTTATAGCCCAGATGGAACAAACAACACACACTTACTTTCTTACTTCAGATATTAAGTGCCTGTATTAATAACGTCTCAATGGCAAAGTGAGACAATAGTGGTCGTTGTGATAACTCATTCTTTTCTCCAAAGTCAGATCAGGCTTTTCCTATGATTTGAAAACGTGGCATCTCACTCTGATCTCTTCCATGGTAAGTTTCCAGATTTTACGTTGTCTCATTGCAAAACAGGCACCCATACTTATGGCTCTAAGGCTAACACTGAGAGAAAAAGGGGAGTCACCATGATGTCCAAAGGGGTATCTAAAAACTAGAGACCCCTGGTTCTCGGAGACAACAGATACAAATCTAGAGAGCTATGATGGAAATGCTCTGCCAACTCGTATATTGGTAATTGGTGATCTTGTCGCTGTGACAACTCGTACATTGGGGATTGGTGACCTGTATCGTCGTCAGATGAAAATGACGGCATTTAACACAAAAGACTAGTCTGTAAGGCCCGATGTCGATCAAGCATCTGAAAACAGGAGTGGACAGCAACAAACCATCGTTGTTGTTGTTCGCATTCATAAATTATTCAAAAGACCGAGTTAAATGGGGAATCCAGCAATAAATTTTGCCCGACGAGAACCCAAGTCATCGAGGGAATTCGCCTGGTGGGGCATTCTGTTGACTCACTTGAGGTCTCGTGGGATGTGTCGTTACTGGATTTCCCTCCAAGCATCACTACGATTTCGCTATTTCTCTCAGTGCATGGACACGGTGGCACTTGATTATTAGTGCATATTAGTGATACTATATAATCAAGTCATATAATGTGCCGGATACTATAAGTTATACCAGTGTATTGCGTTGGTATACAGGCTGATATTTCGTCTCGAAGATAAATATTTTCACTCGCCCGTGCGTTGGTACACAGGCTGATATTTCGTCGAGAAGATAAATATCAGCCTGTATACCAACGCAAGACACTGGTATAACGAATTTATCACATTGAAGAGCTATTTTCCTGGTTGGTTTAACATATATCAACAACTCGAAAGAAAAACAGGCAGACAACTCAACGTTGAACAACGTAAGACATCGTGAGTTGGACAGGCAGCTTCGATCTCTTTTCGATCTGTTCGGCGATGAACAATACACTGGATGAAATACTTAGCTGACACTCTGACGTTCCTGCTTATGTGGCATATAAAGCTTTGGATGATGATTTATTTCTTATCTTCATCCGCAAATACGCGATTTGCCTCGCACAACTTGGTCCAGTGGCGGAACTCGCCCATACAAACTCGCGCAGACAAATTCGCCTGAAACAAGCTTTGTCTGCAGGTGTTGCACGGGCGTCCTTGACTGCATTGGTATATGGGCACGCGCGTCCTTGACAGCATTGGTATACGAGAATTCTGAATTGGTATACCAACGGTGGATAACGAGGAATTGCAATACGGTCTAATGCACTATGGTAATTAACCAATCAAAACCCTACAATTTACTCTGAAATGTGATAATTCTGGGTGCTTTACATGTACTTTGGCTTAGCATATTAACGCCCTTATTTCCAGGTGCTTTGTTGTATGGCCATTATCATACGGGGAAATTTCTGGAGACCAAAAAGCATCCCGGAAAGATGACTTATCTGGTGAAATTAAAAGGTGATCAAATTCTTTCAATTCCTGGGAGACGTCAACGAAGACAAAGAGATTATAAGTGCCAGACGTGTAAACAATATTACTTGCTGAGAGGTTTCGAGCCCCCAAAATCTATACCGGGGATGTATGCACTAACCTCTCCGAAGACCTGACGACACAAATCTGGTGGTGCTACAAACAACTCGTGTAAACACACGACATCCATTCAGACAATTTCAAGTCATTTTGGACACACTTTGAAAACATCCCTTTACGTGAATTATATAAGGTCCCACGAGTAGCGGGAAAACATCAACTTTCCGATTTGGACACCTCTGAGAACACCTTAATCGTCATCGATTATCTTAAGTTGAAATCGGATGACAAAGTGATAAAACTGTTTACGAAAGGAAGTAATCATCGTAACATAATCGTCATATACATCATATAGAATTTGTTCCACAAGGCCATACAGCATGGAACCATCAGTATAAATACGCAATATGTAGTTTTGTTAATTAATCCGCGAGATTCCGAACAAATTTCAACAATAGACAAGCAGATGTATCCTGAGAAACCAGAATCCATCCGCTGAACCGCATGAAGCATCTTATTTTATGGTCGATATCGGACCTCACAGGTATTTCTATAAATACTCGCTCGTTTGAGTCTTTTCTGCTATCTGGCGGTCACATAATTCATTTTTCATCAGATAACTTGATAGGGCTATTACATCATCGCTCTGAAATATTTGTATCTAATACCCCTCAAACCGGTGCTAGGGGTCGTGTGGTCATGCCATTTAAGATGTTCACATGAACAGCTACATAAAAAGTGTGGCTGGGATACAAATCATCAGAGGGATAAATTTTGGTTTTTGTGATGTTTATAGAAATGCTCAGTCAATATATATTGGTCCGTGGGGTCATATGACTCCTTGTCAGTACGACGGCATCGTTATCCACCACCCTTTTAATGTTGCGTTTAATATATAATGACGTTAGATTCGCACACTTATTTCCTTATCGATTTGAACCAGAATACACCTCAACATTTACATTTATGAATTCACATCTTCCTGGACAAATTCAGTACGCGTATGAGAATTATAAAGGTCTGATTGTCGATAAAACCGCATCAGTTAACTACCGTTGTGTTGTTTCATGATCCGCTTATCCGCTCCCAAAATTATTTTCGGTTCCCGAGGAAACCGTGAACAAGGAAAATTTGTTCTTGGGCCAGCTCCCAAAGCGACTCATCATTGGCAGCCGCTTTTAACGGGGTTATAATACAAATCCGTTCACTTCCGGAACCTGGGCATAACTCAGTTATCGCTTCATGTCGGTGATCACCAAATCCCACCAAACCGTTACAGCCTAACTTCAGAAAACAACTACACCAAAAGTTATTTGGCCGACCGCGGGCAACACAGGGAGTTGTTGTTTCGCAATCAAACAGCAATTTTATCTTAGCCAGCTTTTCATGATATCCTTAAATCTGATTTAACACTGTACATAATTCTGTCTTAGCCATTTTTTCTATGATATACTCATATCTGATTCAACAGTCTACATGCACTATGGAACCTTTAATATTATCCTGTATATAAGTTTTTTTTGGTTTTTCATACCATTGTTGTAGCCCCCGGCCCCCGTGAAAATAGACTAGTTCCTATCGAGGGGCTATCGAGTTTAAATAAAGATTATTATTATTATGTATATCAGCACAGAGGGGATATTCATGGACGAGGACAACACAGAGGGGATATTCATGGACGAGGACAGCACAGAGGGGATATTCATGGACGAGGACAGCACAGAGGGGATATTCATGGACGAGGACAGCACAGAGGGGATATTCATGGACGAGGACAACGATATTAGTCGGGAGTGATTTCGATTCAGGGTACACTTTATTTTGTTTGACTCCTGATTGAGCGGATGGGATTCAACCTGGTCAAACAAGGAAATCTGCGCCTGAAGATGCACTCTGCCGAACCCTTACCCAAATACCGTCAACGTCATATGCCAAGGTTACATTACAACGCATATAATGGAAGTGGGAAGAGGTGTCTTCTGGTTAACATATTCTAAAGCACATACCAAGAATCTAACGATTCGTGATATGTGTTGTATCTCAGGTACGCTTTTATTGTACCGGTTCATGTGGCAACTTGGATGACATGACCACACGGCCCCTAGCACCGGAATAAGCAGTATTAGAAACAATTCTAGAGAGCTATGATGGAAATGCTCTGACAACTCGTATATTGGTAAATGGTGAGCTGTGTCGCTGTGACAACTCGTACACTGGGGATTGGTGAGCTATATCGTCGTCAGATGAAAATGACGGCATTTAACACAAAAGACTAGTCTGTAAGGCCCGATGTCGACCAAGCATCAACTTCCCACAAATGCCAACATATATCAAAGACCAAAGGTCTGTACAGGGGGCATCATTACAGCGCAGATTTGAAGTGTCTTGAAGTGGGATCGTTTTACGAAAGCTACTTCCAAAGGTGTCTTTCACAACCCGTCCCGCATTATACGTGTACAATACCGAGAAACATGACAGACCCAGGAGCCACTAGATTGCCACAACGACGAACGAACAACGAACGACTCATATCCCGAGAATGGCGAGATCTTCCCAATCCATAAGAATGATTTTCTCATTGAGCATACGGAAATCTTTAATACTCGCCGAAAAGAGAATGTTTTATAATTCTGTAAAAGTAGACACGAAAGTAGGATTGTTGAGATAGTTTCTTTGTAAGAACTTTTCGCACATTGCGTTTAATAAAACTTTGAAATTGTTCTTGACCTCAATTTTGAAGGGAACGAGATTTATGCCCTTGTACTCTTCAACATATCAGCGCTACGGGATACCTCGAACGTTCTTGCTTAATCTTGAGGAATGTATTGACGTATCCGCTGAACATACCAGAAACCGGTTTCCCCCGTCATATTGTATAGTTTCCACGAAATGATACGCCTCTTAAATGTTTTGGATTTCGCACCACTTTTATATGGCTTTCTGCAATTCCAAGGTCACATATGTATCGATGAGTTCGCCCTGCTCGTCGGAGAAGAAGACATGAAGGGAACAGCAACTTTTCGTTCCACCCGTTCGGAACAACTGGGGGATGAAGACCTCGAGGCGGAAGGACTTTGACGTTAGCAAAATCCGTGCAGTTGTCTGTGGAACCCAAATGAAGTAAACACTTTGGAACATTTTTAGAAACGTGGTATAGTACACGTATTTGATGAATTCGTTCTCTTTTGCTTGATAAAAAGCGAAAGGGCTTACAAATCTTCATTTTGTTGCAGCTCGTGCTTTAATTCGTGTTCGTAATTGTACTTAATTCTACGTCTGTGTTTGCAGTTCACGCTGCTTACGCGTGATCTCGTCGCGTCGCGTAGTTATCGCATACTGCTACCCATTTTCCTATTAAAGGGGTACTAATCCGTCATTCAATATTTACATTAGTCAATTAAAGAACATCCGCTTCCATAATCTAAATAACAAGCGTATAGTCCGTCATTCATAATTCAGCCGTCGTCCATTAAAAAATATCCGCGTCCATAATCTAAAGACCTATTCCTATATTCCATATACCAGTATTAGCACCAAATTCAAAAAGACAATCATAGTATACTTAAAAATAGGCTAGTTTCCTACAAGAAAGAAGCGGCCAACAGTTTTCATTGATGCCGACAAGACATCATGATGTTCTAAAAATATAAAATCCGTATCGCTGATCAGTATTCTTAATCCATAATAATCCATAATAAGTCGTCATCTAGAGAATGATGTATCTCAGTCACGCTTTGATTGTGCCTGTTCATATGAGCACCATGATGATCTTGAAGTACATGGGTGCATACGGTCCCTAGCCCCGGGTTAAGCGGAATTAGACACAAGTTACGAAACGTAAAGCCATAGATCGTGCACGCTACGCTCGTGGTTTGATATCAGCTTGTGAAATGTTTCACCCAAAGACCTTTTCCGTAAAACAGCAATAGCACCAAATTCGGTCAACAGTTTTGAACGTTACCAGCAAGACATCATGATGTTCCAAAAATAGCTGATCAGTATTCTTAATCCATATCCGTTAAGAAAGGTAACGCATGAGATCTCGCACGCTATACTCGTATTTTAAGCCCCAGTCACACTGTCAAGAACTGGGTAAGCGAATCACCGCGAACTGAAAAATCGTGTTCATTCTTGGCAGTTCGCACTAGCATCTTGCGGGGTTCGTCGCAGATCGTGACCGTTCTTGCCTATTCTCGGAGGGAGTACGAACGTTTTGAAATGTTCAAAACATTCGCCGGCCAAGTACGATTAAATGGTATACGTATGGCATTCTTGGCACCATCCTACTGCTTTCTCGCATGCATTCTCCTCCTATCGTGTATATTCGTGGATAGTCGTAGAAGTTCTTTCGGTCACAAATCAGCAAGAATGCCGTACGCATTGTACGATGATTGTTGTACGCAGTCTACGCTTCTTGTACGATCATACTACGATACGGAGAAGAATTCAACACGATGTGTGGCGATAGTACTATGAATACCCACGACAGTACTACGAATAACCGCGACAGTACTACGAATACCCACGCTGAGACTACGTTTCATGAAGAATAGGCTACGCTTCCCCGTGAATCTCGTACGATTTCATAGGATTGCTCCACGATCTCTCGCGAAGACCATCGTATGTTGTACATTTCATAGAAGACGGATCATATATGGGTTCGCGTGGCCTCCTGGGGTGTCGCGTCACAGCATAACAGGTTCGTACTGCATTCGTACTCACATCGTACTGCATATGTGCTTATTCGTAGCAGATTATCGAGCATTCGTAGTGAGTTCACGGGCTGCCGTGTTGATGCATAGGGCGTTCTTCATTGAATCGTACTGCATGCGTACTCATTCTTGATGATTCTTGTTAAATGCTTATGGTTGTCGTACAAGGAACCTACGGCATGCGTAAGGGATTCGTAGGACAGTTTCAAAGAGGCCCTCTACAGGCGAATTGACACGAATCGACAAGATTAAAATATTCGTGGTCATTTGCCGGCATTCTTCACCCAATTCTTGACAGTGTGACTGGGGCTTTACTATCGGTATGAGATATGTATCACCAACTTCGAGAAACTTTGAGCGGAGAACACTTGGACACCGGTTTCTGCAATAATGTTTTGTGACGTTGAATAAAATCGTCACATTTCACACAGAATCTAGCAAATGTTACTGGATGTGATATGTATACGCCATATACAGATGCCACTGGAATATTACTGTAGAGAAGGGATAGCTGACGATGTCGAAATTGTAATCATCT
>JAVTVY010052830.1:0-25425 GCA_036873755.1 Hanleya hanleyi | reverse complement strand
TGTTTTCCAAAAGGCGACGTCGTGTTTTAAAAACGCGACGTCGCGTTTCAAAAGGCGACGTCGCGTTTTGAAAAGGCGACGAAAACTTGGCACAAATAGAACACCATAGAGGAGGCTTCTCTTCCCAGGCCTTGGCAGGGCTCAAATACCCTAGGCCTGGTAGAGTTAAATTATGATGCAAATAATTCAATTAAATTGATCTGTCTGTTTATTCTCAATACCGACAGATATATTCACGATCACTAAAGACCAGTGCTTCCATGCACCAGACAGCATTATCCGTCTTTTATACTGTGTTCCTTGAGACATGTCGCCTTTGGGACTCGGTTATACGTGTTTCGGCTTTGATGTTTCAAACAGCTATTCGGGTCATTATAGCGAAACGGCAACGCGAGTGAAACATGTTACAGCCCTCAAATAGCTGTATTCTTACGTCTATGAGACATGTTTTCATGGAAAAACAGGGTGAAACATGTAGCCATATGAAGCATCTCACATGTTACCCATCTCAAAATGAAACGTTAAACATGTAACCGCTTTTTGCAGTGTATAAATGTGAATGCACATTATACCTTTTCTACTCACGATCCATTGACTTGAAGCTGAAAACGTGGCACTTTTCTCAAAACAATGATATCTTACCAACCGTAACATTTTCGCGAAACAGGTTTTAAGGAATATATATGAAGTATACATACGTTTTCTCCATAATACCTCAAATATAATTGATAATGCCAGGTATATCCCAGACCTCAGTGCAACTCATGATCCTCTCTTTCCATACTGAGCATGTATGCCAAATATGATGAATGCGATCATCATATCGCTTTTGGTGGATGTGGCATGTACCATAAAGATACAGACCGATATCTAGTACCCACAAACAGGTACGGCGTATCATGTTGGGCACAATGTTTTTCGCCAGATCACCGAAGTTCAGCAACGCTGAGCCCGGTCAACATTTTGATGGCTGACCGGGTGCTCTACAGGTTGGAAATGGAAACTGTGAGCACTATCCTGTCCTGACACGTGTAGGGACCGTCGCGATATGAATGAAAAGATGTTGAAAACGACGTTAAATCCTGCTCACTCGTGTCCTAAACACAACCTACTTGTGCAAACCTAAGTGTTGTCTTCCCATGACGTAAGCAATCTTGAAAGTTTCACCAAATTTTTCGCTAAAATCTAGTTTTCTGTTCTTATATCAGTTATAGTCATATTGACATTAAACTAGATCACATATCAGTGGCTTGAGCCTTGTTTCCTGAACATGTCGACAAACTGTAAAAAGGATTATTTTCCTTTGTATAGATTTTGCATAAAATTATATAAAAATATGATAAAATATGTCTAAATATCAACGCGCTATTCGGCGAGTAACTTAACGAATGTCATGCATTGCTTTCAATATTTATTTGTTTCACATGTATGTCTTTCAGGGATCGTTCCACGAACGTGCCTCCTCTACTAAACATACAGCTGCGACTCTCAATGTTTCTTCCCGTTTTGGTATTTACCTTTTGTCAAACCACAACTACTCACTATGACTGAATATGATGTTAGTACAGATTTTCACTGCCCTTGTTGACCCATCTACCCCAGGAATGCTTTGAGAGCCAGTATGAATAGTCAGCTTTATTTCTTCTGTATCGATAGTCACACACGTACCATCCTTGATCCTTGGTTTTGTACATTGTTTTAAAGAATGATACAATTTAGTCAGGTCAGACACTACTATTGTATTCGCTAGGTACCATAAGATATATGTTACCTTCTCGCCCAGTCATGATATCATTGAAGCAGCGTACAAAATATCTTTGAATAGGGAAGCCAAGTTGACCGAACAAAACTTAACGACATCCTGCATGATCTCAAAGTTATCAGATCTCGACATTACTTCGGTAGAAAAAAAGGTTACACAAAATTGTCACTGCATTGCAAAAGAACATCAACAATAATGCCAGATTCTAATAATACAAATGTCGAAATCGAACAGAAAAGAAGAAATAGAATAAAAGGTTCAGTCACGATTTAAATTTCACAATGACCTGGAGAACGTTTAGCAGCCTGGACTCTCATTAACAAAATTGTTCATGGTTTTAAGGCCGTATATTTCAAACACGTTTTCAGGCGTACATCTATATCCAATTGACCTCAGTTATTTTCCATCGTTCCTACCTCTGAGACTAGTAGGAAACATTCTGCTGATTGAATGTTCTCAATAGAGTGATGTCATTAGCATCTAAAAGATCTCTTCGCGAAATACAGGCATCAAGCAGGTACATGTTTGTGTCAAACGTATACTCAAGGAATATGCACGTCTTGGCATTTTCTTCAGAATTGGTCTGAGCAACATCAACGAACTACAGAGAATAATACAAGAAAAAACTACCCAAAAGAATCTGCGTATCTTTATGCCACACGCAAGATACACCTATCGCCTAGATAAGAGACCTAATGATATTTTATGTAACCATAGTGATGCAGAATAGGAGTATCAATTGATAACTATTCCTGTCTTAGTCACTTTCCTTGGACTCTACACAGCTCCTGTACTAACCCTAAATCTGATACAGAATAGGAATGTCATTGTATTCTTGTCACTTTGCTTGGACTATAGAGCTGCGACACTAAGCCTAAGTTCCGCATGTTGCAAACGTTTCCATCTGTGAGACTGCACTTTATTCATTCATCCTAGTTATGTGTCCTAACAATATTTCATGGATTCGTATTTTAGGCTTCCATAACATGTCTGCTCGTGATACAGAAATAAAGTATCAATGTATAACTATTCCTGTCCCTTTTTCTGAGTTCTAGAGTTCAAGCACTAACCCTAAGTTTACAGCGTTTAACTGAAGCCCACTGGCAGCTTTTGACTGTGTGATCATACTATGTAATACATTGAGAATATATCTGACAATGTAGCGTTGAATCATAACGAAATTGAGGTGTAAAACAACGCAAAGAAATATGAACTAGGATTGGCCTGTTCGCACTCCTTGCAATCATACCAGACCATAGGGCGATAAAATAATATCGCTTGAAATGTGCACGAACTATCCATTCCATATAAGAAATTAAGTTTCTATCTATTCCATATAAGAAACTAAGTTTCTATCTATTCCATATAAGAAACTGTTGTTCTGCTCCGAGCAATAATTAGACGGATATTTGTGAATCATTACCTCTCTGAATGAAATGTAACGTCAAAACTTTACTATCTGAAACATTACTCCTACCAGGCATGCTTTGCATGAACGATTTGGAGTGTACCGCCCCTGAGTTCCGAGCTTGCCCTTCAATTAACTGCATTTAGAAAAGGAGCCGTGCGTCCGAGACGCTGACTATACACTGTAAGAATTGGCGACATGTTTAACGTCTCAAAATGAAGCATGAATTTGTCCCAACATTTGTACGCACATATTTCATTTTGAAACGGCTTCATGTTTCAATTTGAAACACGTGTCATCCTCATGTGTGTTAATGATGTCTCAATATCAGACATGTCGTCGTTAAATACGTGTCCGTTTGAAACATGTGACATCCTGCACAGTAAAACATGTGTTGCCTCAATCTGAAACATGTTACGGTCGACTACATGTTTCAAAATGAAACGGCTAAGCCCAAGCATGACTTTGTCCCAACTTTTGAGACATGTCGCAAGCGAAACGGGTCCGAACATGTCTCAAACTTGGAAGTGTTTCAAAATCTCCCATTACATGTTTCATCAGATCGCCAGATCGCCTGTGAAAAGAAACAAAAATACACGAAACATTTATTAAATTCAACTTGCATCAGTTTTTATTCTCTTATCTTCAACGGAATTCAAACTCAGGTATGAACCTACAATAATCGTAGGCTACAGGCAGGAACATATATAACAGACCAGCTTGATCCGCAGGTTAACAATGAATATGATAATTCCAGACAGATACAAGTTCGGTACATCATAATTCCTGATGTGAACCAACTTATCATAGCGTGCAAATTGTCCATGACAATAATGTGCTGAAATTTTGGTGAACACCAAATGGTACATTTACATTCAGGTATTAACCAATAATAATAATAATTTACTTAAGTTCCACATCGGTGTGTTGATATGACACAACCTAATCCAGCACACAGGAAGAAGTTCTCAACAGGGGGTGCTATATTACATACATATATAGACCCTACTTGCTAATTTAGATAGATGAATGTCTGTATTAACTTGAAACTGATTTATCAGCTCGCGGTAAATATCTCTGCCCAAAGAGTCGTTGAAATTCCATTCAGTTTCGGGGAATGGAATACGGATCGCAGATGATTATTAAATAACGGAGCCTGGACTCGTCTCGAGTTGTTGCAACAGTGGTCACAGTCAGTGAGGAAGGGGGAACATTGCTTCACACACCAACAATATTCAATATTTTCATAACGATGAAAAATAATATCCCCTCTCTCCTCCTGGTTTCATCTTCGCATATCCAAGTCGAACACTACACGAGTTGCCTTGGCTGAACATAACACAATTTCTGATCAGAATAAGAGTTTGGTGATGTCATAGCTCTATAAACATTCCGTGATCCATATTAGGAGGAGTGCAATTACCTCTTTAAAATTCAGATTTGATTGGCTATTCGAAAGAAGTTAACATCAATACAACCACCATTTGCCATATTTGGAAATAACACAGACTGACATCAAAGAAAATCCTCGCTGCACTGTGTTGGCAAGTTTCTATGTTGATTGGCTATATGATATCACGTGCATTTCCCAGTTTGAACAATTGGTGAAGGTAAATGACGGAACATTAGTGTAGTAGGCTATTTAACTTGAAATGTGAAGATGCCTGGTTTGGTGTCATTTGTGTCGCACAATGGCCGAATCCCGCGCAATGTTGTAATCATATATAGGGCAATCGTATTGAATACGTCCAGAAAATTTTCTGATGCGCTACACACATTTAAAATACTGGATGTATAGCTTTGGTCACATAGAGAACACAGTTGTTGTTTCTCCCAACGCGAACTCTCATTGATGCCCCATCAATGTCACTCTTTTTTATAGCAACGCTGCTGTGTATTTTGTTGGTAGGAATGGTTAATGAGATTACTCTTAACCCTTCCAAACATGAAGGAGAATCATGCCCTCACCCCCACCAAACTTTCTACGTTATATCTCCGAAACAACAAATTATTAGGAGCTTGATTTTACAGCGTAATATATTTGAGTCAGTTTGTCCCTATTTGCATACCCCTCCCAGAAAAGGATCATTGGTAAATTTAAAGTGGCGGACATGTGGGGTACCAGAAAAGTGATGTTTTATCTTTTTCTTCGCGATTTTGTTTTTGTGGATAAAAGAATGCATGAACTATTTTATTGCACATCAGATAATTCTTCCCTAATATACCCTGTAGTTTACTTCGGAGAACGTAGCACAAATAAACAAAATGGAAAATCTGACCGAAAAATCGACCAAAAATTCATATTTAGAATATGACGTAACTGTGAAGTGTTCAAGGATTGGATTTTTTTTTTGCACTTTCTAGCAGAGCGCACTCCAAGATATATTGTGGGGGCTTTTAGACTCAAGAAGTAAAAAAATATTTAGTGGCAAGTCTCTTCCAAGGCCTTGGCAGGGCTCAAATACCCTAGGCCTGGAAGAGTTATATTACGATGCAAATAATTCAATTAAATGATGGTCGGTCTGTTTATTCTCAATACCGACAGATATATTCACGGTCGCTAAAGACCAGAAATAAATTTTTGGAAACTAGTGCTTTCATGCACCAGACAGCATTATCTGTCTTTTATACTGTGTTCCTTGAGACATGTCGCCTTTGCGACTTGGTTGTACGTGTTTCGGCTTTGATGTTTCAAACAGCTATTCGGGTCATTATAGCGAAACGGCAACGCCAGTGAAACATGTCACAACCCTCAAATAGCTGTAATCTTACGTCTTTGAGACATGTTTTCATGAAAAACAGGGTGAAACATGTAGCAATATGAAGCATCTCACATGTTACCCATCTCAAAATGAAACGTTAAACATGTTTCCACTTTTTACAGTGTTATACAATTTCTAGAAAACGAGAACAAGACTTTACAAGAAGTGAATTTATTGTTACAAGAAGATGAAATACGGACATTTCAAGATGGCAGATACACAGATGACATCAGACAGGTTGTGATGGAACTTCTATCTCTGAATGTGAGCATGAGTAAAATAAATTCTGTTATCAGAATTGTTTTAGCCAAGTTAGCGTCCATTCATGTAGATGAGAAGGCTCTTCCCTCTAATTCACTCAAGTCAAGACCGATGGTGGAAGCCAGACATCTCGGATATGTTCAAGTTGGAGAAGCCATGCTTCAGTCATCAGATCCAGGCACCAGTAATATTGTGGGAAGTACTTTGCATACGGATGGCACTACTAAGCGGCACAGACAATTCCAGAATTTTCAGATAACACTAGGTGCCAATGAAACTCTTTCTGTGGGTCTACGTGAAATGGGGAAAACAGATGGGGAATCAATTATGCAGACATTCACAGACTGTATGGATAAGCTTAGTGAGGTCATTAGTGGCGGCATCGATGCCGAGGACCATGTGGAGAGATTGGTGGTTCCCATTAAGAACACAATGACCGATCTCGGGTCAACTAACTTGTGTTTCAACAGAAAGGTGCAAGGACTACGTGAGAAGTTTCTGCCGAAAGTCATCGACACATGGGACCAATTAGAACCAGGAATCCAATCACAGATATCGGATATGGGAAATTATTTCTGCAAGCTGCATCTGCTGGTGAACTTTGCCTCCGAATGTGACAAATCTTTATCCGCTTTTGACAGCATCACACTGGAACGACCAGGTAGCCAATCATTCTCCAGCAGCACTGAATCTGGGTCTGCGCGCTTGGTGCGAACAGCTGTGAAAGCTTTTCATCCACATGGATCAGAGGAGTCTGGAGTGGCTTCACATTTTCGGGCATTCTTGGATACACAGAATAAGGAATTGGAGCTTATTTCTTACCGCGGCAACAGGTTTAACGTCCTTTTTTACGATGCCGCGGCTGTATATTATCATGTGAATGACATGAAAGCCTTCATTGCATCCTGGCCAAATCCTAATGGACTTTTACGCGCTGTTCAAGAGGATTTGTCGAATAAAGTGAACATCGCAGGAATACGGGCTCTCGGAATTGTTGACAAGGTCATCACAGGCCCATTCTGGAGAATGCTGGAGAGCAAAACAAACATCCTGGAAACCAACCAGTACCTGGCCATCATGCAAGCACAGCTCGAGTCCTGGAGCAGTGGCGCATCTAATTTGATGACGGGGGAAAGAATGTTCACCGCCGATGAAGGCAATACACTTAACATACACCAGGACTGCCTCTGTGATGCTCTCTTCGCCGACACGAATGACGAGGAATTAGACTTGCTGACACAACAAGCTCTGGAGCTGCTGATGCATGCTCTTCTTCTCATTCTGGAACGAAAAGCAAAAGATCAACTACCTGGGGGCAAGTATGCAGATGTAACGGACAGCCAAATGAAACAGACATCTAATGTATCAACAACAAACAGTGCCTCGGAGCGTGACTTCGCAATCTTGGACATGCTGATGAGGAACAAACCGGCAGCATCCATCCCGCTCATCGAAACACTTACCTTGTGGATGAACAATAAAACAGCAAGATGGTTGGATGGAAAACGACCAGCAGAAAGGGCAAGACTGATGAAGGTAGCAAGAGACAGTGTGCCACGAGCTCGCAAGATTTTTCAAGCGCGCAAGGAATCTATTCGGGACCAGAAACGGAAACTGATGTTGGAGAAACAGAAGGCCAAGGCAGATGCAGAGAAGAAGAGCATGGAGAGAACAGTTTTACTGACTAACGCGGTGTCAGAGGTCGGAGGTGTTTGGACAACGGCTGAGCAGACAGACTTGCATTTATTAAATCTGAGACGTGAGGGAAAGGTGATTCGCAGCATTGTTATCTCACAGTTAAATTTCCATCGTTACGTGTTAGAGGTCAAGGCATAGAAGGAATTATTCTACCAGTCGAAAACTGTAAACGGGAAACGCGTGATATTTACAGATGACCAACTAATTAGCAATTTGAAAGACGTCATTAATTTTGCTTCTGTCACAGATGTGCCAACTTTAAATCAACCAGCACTACTCAGGAGTTCAGAGATTCGACATGACCGATTCCTGGAACAGAAAACCAAGGCCAAGGAGCACATTCAAAAATCCCGACATGCTCGTATAGTGCAGTGCCAGAAAGAAAGACTACCTGACCTGATGAAGAATCCAGAAGACCTGGTGGGAAATCGCATCTTGTTCAACTGTGCTGAAGAAGGAGAGGACAAGGCACACTGGTTTGATGCCGTTGTTCTATCGGTGGCTAAACAGGTAGAGTCCAGTCCGATCAAAACAGAATACTGGATTAAGTATGATCTTGATGAGGAAGGTGCTAGCTGGAAATTTCCCTTACTGCAGGATTTGAAAAGAGGTGATCTTCTAATTGTGTTAATTAAACAATACATTTTTGAACTGGTAACCCTCGTATCATTTTGACATTCGCTGTTTTGTTGGTGTGAGTTGTGCCCAGCATTGTATATTTGCATCTCTGATTGGCTTCAGTAACATTAAACATTAATGTAATAACATTGAGGGAATAAAACGCATAAAATAACATGATTTATCTTTTTACTCCTCGTTGGTGTGAGTTTTGCCCAACACTGACAAAATCAATTGGCTTCATCACCATTAAACATGAATGTAATAACATTGAGAAAATAAAATCATATCAAATTAATATGGACTAACTTGTTACTTGGACAGAACGGTTGTTGGTGTGGAGCATACTACCTATGGGTGGCGATGGGGGCCAATTGTGGACGTCGCAACCGCCAACATATCGTAATTCACTCCTCTCCTGTTGGTGTGAGTTGTGCCCAACATTGACAGAATTAATTAGATTCATCGATCTCCATCAATACATGAATGTAATAATATTGAGAAAATAAAACCTTATAAAATAACATGATTTATCTTTTTATATTTCTTGTTGGTGTGAGTTGTGCCCGCCATAATTAGTTTTATCTCCAGGAATGTAATAAACTTGAGAAATAAAACAGTATCAAATTAATATGGACTAACTTGTTACTTGGACAGAACGGTTGTTGGTGTGGAGCATACTACCTTGGGTGGCGATGGGGGCCAATTGTGGACGTCGCAACCGCCAACATATCGTAATTGACTCCTCTCCTGTTGGTGCGAGTTGTGCCCAACATCGACGTAATTAATTAGATTCGTCAATCTCCATCATACATGAATGTAATAACATTGAGAAAATAAAACCTTATCAAATAGCATGATTTATCTTTTTATTCTGCTTGTTGGTGTGAGTTGTGCCCAACATTGACGCCATAATTGGTTTTATCTCCATGAATGTAATACACTTGAAAAATAAAACAGTATCAAATAATATGAATTTCTTGTTACTTGGACAGAACGGTTGTTGGTGTGGAGCATACTAACTTGGGTGGCGATGGGGGCCAATTGTGGACGTCGCAACCGCCAACATATCGTAATTGACTCCTCCTCTCCTGTTGGTGTGAGTTGTGCCCAACATTGACAGAATTAATTAAATTCATCGATCTCCATCATACATGAATGTAATAACATTGAGAAAATAAAACCTTATAAAATAGCATGATTTATCTTTTCATTCTGCTTGTTGGTGTGAGTTGTGCCCAACATTGACACCATAATTGGTTACACATCAGCTTGACTTGTATTCATAGCATCTCTGTTCTTCCCTGAACGGGTAATTGATTAGTGTTATCCACATCGCCACAGAGTATTGCTTCCCTTTCAGCTGCCAATACAGCCCATTCAGGAATTTGTTTCTGGTTCTGCCCACCCCCTGGTTTCACTTTCCTTGGGTCTTTTATTGTTCAGCGTCGTCTTGTCCAAACTAGCAAAATGCTCAATGTCGCTGTGATATCATTATTTAGATGTGAATTGGTATGTTGTAAATGGTTAGTTTTGTCATGGTTATTTCTTCATACAATTATGATTGTTACAGTAGCTACTAGATTTCAAGCAGGATTGCTTGAAGTTGCCAGTTGTGGTAACACTTGTGGCTAGCATTGGGTATTCTATGGTAAACAATATCTTACAAATGTGTTTTGTGTTTATTGTCTACCATTTTCATTTTCTTTAAGGTCTTTCCCAGTGCTAGCCACGGCATACTGGGGTGGTATGTCTGCAAGTGACTCACTTTGTTAAAAACAAATTGCAACGTGGGTACAACTTGTACTGATGAGTCTTGAAAAGACGAAACATACATGTACCCTTATGCGATAAGTGCTGATACGAAATCACCGTAAGAAAATATGAACTTACTATAAGTAACACTCTCCTTGAAGATATTTCATTTTGAAGAATATGCAAATGATATGCAAATTAGCTCATAAATATCAACCAATCAAAATAAATTTTAAATCTACTATAACGGATATTCCACAGCAAAAAAATCATGACCTTATTGGCATTAAAATCGATGTCTTGCGATATGAACACCAAAAGCAGAAGTACGTCATGTATAACACTTACAATACAACTGTTTGACTTCAATAATTTATGCAAATTTATGCATAATTTATGTTAATTTTTTGACAGTTAAACCTTAATTGTATATTGTCTGTCTTATCTTACATAATTACAAGTAAATTAATAAATCTATGAGAAAAAAATTGAATACAGGTTGATTTTATCAATTAAAAATGGACGAAAACATAGTTTTGGGTGCAAATTTGATACATATATGCAAATGATATGCAAATTAGGAGCTTACTATTAACCAATCAGGATATTTGAAGGAATATTTTAAAACAGTGACACTTAAGGTACATGTGTTCCAAAAATTATGAAAATTGAGCGAATATTTAACGATATCCATCATTTCAAAGTTGAAATTCCTTTGTGCCATGGGATTTGAGCATTTCCCATAGGCTCCATGTTAATGACATGTCCCCCAAAAATCGTTATTTCCGGAACTTCAAAATGTTTGACATCAGCGAATACTGGACGGATTTTCATTCTGTAAAGTTTTTTCTTCTTCTACAGGTCCTGGCTTTCAAATGAGGTATAAATTATATGTGTGTGATGAAAAATTTTTTTTGGTGTAAACTGCCTAATATATGCCTACGATCTTACTATTTATAGAGTTTGTCGCTCAAAATCACTCATTGACTTTATCAACAAGAATTACACCATGCCTCGCCAGTCGCGCATGGCTCAGCTGATATTACAGCGTAGTACTGCCAGCACCAACAACGAACTGGCAGACGACATGATCCAACAATTGACTAAACAGACAAGATCTCTCCTACCAGTACGTCTCAAACTGTTCACAATACATTCTAGAATAATATGATGCACGAATTTAAGAGTTTTGTGTCACAAAATGGCGCATAGGATGGCAATTGGCATCATTCCCCCGGATAATCGCAGCTTTCCAACCATAGCGCCATCTGAACTTTATTACGCAAGGGAGACAATTCGCACTAGGCCATGTTGTATTGGACCAAAACTATTGCCACTGTATTTTTGTGATTGTATGTTACATTTGTTATGTACCTGCTCATCTTGAGTGTTTGTACAATAAAATTCAATTTAGGCCAAGCCTCTTGTAGGTCCTTATTCCCACATGGTCATTTTGGGTGTTATTTGGGTGTATGTTTGGGATAGAGAGGGACCGCTATGGGTTCGAATGGGGCGTGGAAGGTGTCATGTTGTAGCTCTCGGGGGAAAAAAATGAATAAAAAAAAAATAAATAAATAAATAAATAAATAATAATAATAAAAAAAATAAAAAATCGGCGAGTAGTAGACAAAGGGAAAATTGGAAGGTACTGACCATGCCCCAGAATACTTCATATGCATATCACGGCCTTAAGGCCTATGTAAGATGTAATCTACTTCACATTTTAGTAGTATAAAAAGCGCAAGTCCTATTGACCTTGCACCTCCAAAGAAATAAGAAGTCGTGACCGATTCATTGTCAAAATCGGCTCTATTTTACAGGAGTATATACGATCAGGATGAGGCGACGTGACCGATCGAGATCTCCCTTGGCGCGTGAGAATGTGAGAGGCGAACACGACTTTCCTGAGGATCCAGCTGTGCCTCCCGCTGACGCCTTACCCGAAGACCACCCTGTGAGTGACATCTATCAGCGCCATTGGAGCACCATCCGACGATGTTTCCACCGTCATCGCCCTATTCAAGACTTGTATAATTTCCGGCTACAGGACCTCACGTATCTTCCTAACTATGCCGAGAACATTTTCAGAGACCAAGTGACAGCGTTCAAAGTGAATATGACATTCGGCTATATTCTACGGCACAAAGAGACGGACCAGGTACGGTATTTTTATCCGAGCAATAATACCTATGTGTTTGACAAGCCATTCACCATCATCAATCGTGCGTCACTGGAGCCCCTCATCGACCAACTGACTACGTTGGACCCAACGCCCCAATACCAAGTGGACTGTGGAAATGGTCACCAACGTGACATTTTTCGTGACCAAAATGAGAGATCATCCTATCGGTGCCCCTGTACTACTACCCCCTTGGCTGTTCAATCGAAAAGGACTGTATGCATTAACACAAGGCGCAAATGGACCCTACAAAGACCAGAAATGTCTGTTCCGGTGTTTAGCCATTCATTTGAACGAATGTCATCCCCGGGCTTGTGATAGAGTGGCCAATATCTATTGGAGACAATATTTAGAGGAACAAGACCTAGATCCGCGGCAGTTCCGGGGAGTCCCATTCAAGAATTTGGATGTCGTGGAGTCACTGCTCAACGTCAATATCTTTGTGTACCGCTTACTACGGGAAGAGAAGGAGGACGAGGAGGAGGAGGACGACACATTTGTGGCTGAATTGGTGCATCGGTCTTCAGAACGGTATGCTTCCACCATGAAAGTCAATATCTTCGACGACGGCGGGGTGAATCATTTTTCCCTGATCTATGATATGAGTCTGTACGCGCAATCCTACAGTTGTGCCCAATGCCATCGGGTGTTTCATCGCTCCACCCACTTACATCGACACGAAAAGATTTGTGATCACACTGTGAAACGGAAATTTCCTGGCGGCGTGTACCATAACACGCCCACCATCTTCGAGGAACTGGCGGATGAAGGTCTCATCATACCAGAAGAGCATCGTTATTTCCCCTACCGGGCATGTTACGATTTCGAGGCGATTTTGGAACCGATGGACGCGGCCTCGGCCAAAACACAGTGGACACAGCGCCATATTCCCCTGAGTGTCAGTATTTCCAGCAACGTACCTGGCTATGACGCTGCACCGGTGTGTTTCGTGTCCGCCGGCGACGCCCATGACTTGATTACCCGCATGATGGACTATTTAGAGGAAGTCAGTGCGGCTAGTACAGAACTATTGGTGTCCAAGTTCCAGGACGTACTGGACCAACTCGACGACCGGATTCCTACACTGGGTGTATCGTTCAGCGACGATGAAGAGTCAGAGATGGAGCATAGTGGTCAAATATTTGACAGAGAAGAAATGGAGCATAGTGGGCAAATATTTGACAGAGAGGAAATGGAGCACAGTGGGAAAATATTTGACAGACAGGAAATGGAACACAGTGGGCAGGACATTCAACTGCAGGATGTCCCTTTACCTAAACCGTATGCGGAGAAATTGAAAATCCGCTTCCTGCAATACTTAGGCCAGTTACCGGTGCTCGGATTCAACTCGGGGCGATACGATCTCAACATGGTGAAGGAATTTCTCTACCCTTACTTGGCCCAGTCCGATACCATCAAGTCCGTCATCAAAAAGATCAACAACCACATGGCCCTCACCACCACATCACTCCATTTCCTGGATGTACGGAACTACTTAGCTCCCAATTATAGCTACGATCAGTGAGTGAAGGCCTATGACTGTGCACAAGCCAAAGGGAAGTTCCCTTACACCTACATATCGACGCTCGACCGCTTGGAGGAAACACAGTTGCCACCCCGGGACGCGTTCTTCGACGATCTGAAGCAAGTGGAATGTTCGGAAGACACGTACCAGGAACTACAGCAGGTATGGAATGACCAACACATGCACACCTTGCGAGATTTCCTGGTGTGGTATAACAACTTAGATGTGGTCCCTTTCCTCGAAGCGGCCGAGAAAATGGTTCAACTCTTTCGTCGCGAGATGCACGTCGACATCTTCAAGGAGTGTTTGAGTTTACCGGGTCTCGCGCTTCGCCATCTCTTCCAAGAGTGTCCTACCTACTTCTCGCTGATACAACAAAAAGATGAGGACATGTACGATTGTTTAAAACAGAACATCGTCGGCGGACCTAGCCTTATTTTTCACCGCTACCATGAGAAGGATGTCACTACTCTTCCCGGTGGGAAACCCTGTGCCAAAATCATTGGATTCGACGCCAATGCCCTGTACCTGTGGTCTCTCGCCCAACCCATGCCCAGCGGACATTATACGC
This sequence comes from Hanleya hanleyi, assembly GCA_036873755.1. Taxonomy (NCBI): domain Eukaryota; kingdom Metazoa; phylum Mollusca; class Polyplacophora; order Lepidopleurida; family Hanleyidae; genus Hanleya; species Hanleya hanleyi. Next base: position 10,886 of record JAVTVY010052830.1, on the reverse strand, counting down.
GCTGGTTGGCAGACGGTCAACATTTCACACCTCAACGTACGCCGTACAAACATCTCGCCGACCAGTGGTTGGATTGGGAAGCCGATCGACGGGGCCATCAGACCAACGCCACAGAGAAGCGCATAGGAGATCGTCGACTCCCCGTCGATGGGTTTGCCCTTGTACAAGGAACACCGACCGTATTTCAATTTTATGGGTGTTACTGGCACGGCCACCAATGCCCTTTCAGCGCTGGACGCTTCAACGAACGACGTGGGAAATCGGCAGAAGAATTACGAGCAGAAGTGGTGGAGAATGGAGATTACGTCAAAGAGTTGGGGTACGATCTTATCGAACTGTGGGAGTGTGAATTTCACACCATGTGCCAGGCCCTCCCACACTTACGCGACTTCCTTAAAGCGCGCGAGTACCCGTTGAGTCGCCGACCACTCTTGACCCTGCCACAGCTTTTCCACGCCGTTCGTTCCGGGACCCTGTATGGATTTGTGGAATGCGACCTGCATGCTCCCGACACTCTCAAGCCACTCTTCGCCCAGTGCCCGCCTATCTTCAAGAACACGCTGGTGGGTCGGGCTGACATTGGAGAGACCATGGGCGCCTATGCTGAGGAACATGACGTATTGAAACAACCTCGTCCAATGTTGATTGGGAGTATGTGGGCAGAGAAAATCTTGCTGGGTACCCCTCTGCTACAGTGGTACATGAGCCATGGCCTCGAAGTGACGCGCGTGTACCAAATCCTTCAGTACGTACCCAATGCCTGTTTCGCGGAATGCCGACATCGTGACGTCTGCCCGTCGTCAAGGCGATCAAGATCCTAGTCAGGCCATTATCGATGAATCTTGGAAATTGACAGGCAATGGTTACTATGGAAAAACGGTCACCAACCAAGACAAGCACGTCAACGTCAATATCTGTACTACACCACAAGCCCGCAAAAAGATCAACTCGCCTCTGTTTCGGTCCGTCGACGTCATCGATGATGATACTTATGAAATCTCTTCAGCCAAAAGGGTCATTCGTTACAACCTGCCCCCCCCCAAATTGGATGTATGGTATACCAGGTGGCCAAACTGAGGATGCTCCAGTTCCTCTATGATTTCATGGGTGTGTATTTTAATCCATCCGATTGGCAACTCATGGAAATGGACACGGACTCTGCCTACATGGCCGTCTCTAATGCGGAATGGGAGTCCCTGGTCAAACCCGAGTTACGCGCACAGTATGAGGTGGAACGGGACCAGTGGCTACCTCGACGTGACCATTACCAGTACGACAAGCGGACGCCGGGCCTCTTCAAGCTGGAGTGGAGCGGAGATGCCATGATCGCCCTGTCGTCCAAGACCTACTTCTGTTACGGTGGAGATGGAAACAATAAGTTCAGTTGCAAAGGGGTGAACCGGCGCGATCCCAACATCGACAAAGCCTTGTACCTGAACGTGCTCCAAAGCCAGACCAGTGCGAGTGACACTAACCGAGGATTCCGGGTCGTCGACCACCAGATGCGAACCTACATCCAGAAACGAGATGCCTTCACATTTTTCTACCCGAAACGTAAAGTTCTTCCCGATGGCATCAGTACCACTTACCTGGACTTGTGAACATTATATATTATCTTATACCCGGACTTGTGAATTCTAATGGACATACATATTTGGACTCTAAATTACTCTCTATATATACATTACACCATGAACTTGTTTGTCATTCTTTTGAATAAGTACTCGATATACGTCAGTTCGATGACTCGGTCTAACTGTTATATACTCCACTGTGTTGGGTTTCTGGGTATTGATGGGTCACATCCCGAGCAGGGAAAGAGTTCCAAATGTTTCCTTAGACGTCCGGATGTTCAACCTCCGGGGTGTTTGCCGCCCCGGCCCGCCCCGGCCCCCCCAGCGTGAGCGCGCGCGCGCGCGCGTTCTCCGGCCGCAGCGCGCGCGCACGCGTCATCATCGGCAGCGCGCGCGTGCGGGTCAAAAGGTCAAAGGTCACATCCAGGTCAAACGGTCTCCCTTTCGGCAAGGTTCGGCGAATACATAGAACTTATAGTAATAAACTTGATCTATACGTGTTGGACGAGTCTTCACTCATCGTATACACGCACCTCAATGAAATGCCCGCTCCAAACCTAGACCAAATACACATACTTGGTCTGTGGGCTGATTTCATTGGCTCTCTATTTTTACTATAGTGCGCTTGCATTCTAACCTTGATGGGTTACATTTTGGCCCCATCCTACACCACTGATTTCAGTTTGACTGAATCTCCACATTGGGCATTGATGCATTATGAATAAAACACACAAGACAGGGTTTTTTGGTGAGATCTCATTTTGTTTTTTATTCAGTGAACAACAACAACGTGAGAACAACCACGTGAAAACTGAAGCCCAGAACAAGGGGCTTGTACATTGAAAGTACTGAAGCCCAGAACAGGGGCTTGTACATTGAAGCCCAGAACAGGGGGCTTGTAAACTTAAGCCCAGAACAGCGGGCGTGTGTACATTGAAAGAACTTAAGCCCAGAACGGGGCTTGTACATTGAAATGATGGGCGGCCCAGTCATATACGAGTACATCGCGGTCCTCGGCCTTGGGGTACTCGTCAAACATCTGTACGATGGTAGATAAGGTCCTTCCCCGGCATCGATGGTACAGGTAAAACAAGCAATATTGTCCGCACACGCTACTGGTCAGGCTTTGCAACGTTTGACTGTTCCAACACCACGTCTCTGTGCCTTGATCCATGAAGTCTGTTAAATCGGGATGGAGGGGTGGCAGGCCGTACGGATCAAAGTATTCGCCCTGCTCTTCTGTCAAGTACACGGCCACCCAGTGTCCACCGGGTCGATCCATCGGGTCCGTGTTGAGAACGTAAGCAGCATGATACATACGGTCTAATGGGAACACATCTCGGGCGAACACCCCTTGAAACATCATACGTGTCCCTGGGTCATTCTCAAACGGTGGTTATCTGGTCTGTATCCATGTTAGATGGAGAAGTCACACAGCACGTTGCGCGCCTTGTCCACTTGAATGATGTTGTCAAACTCGGCGTAGCAGATCACATTGACGGTGGTCGCCAGGGCTCGTGCAAAGTGGATTTCCATTCTTGGCCAGGGCCAGCTGATGGTCGTTCTCTAAGGTGGGGGTCAGATCGAAACAGAACAACGTGTATCCGTTCGCGTAGTGCTCCCGACTGATGAAATTCCCTTCGTCCTGGTTGATTTGACCGGTGGCTGTAAACAGGCTCTGATAGGCTCGAATGAAATTCCTGCGCCCAAAGTTCGGTGTTAAGGCCGTGGCTGGCACCTGTTGTCCATCCACATGCAGGGCCACAAAATTGATGCCGAAATGTTGAAAGTCAAACGGATTCTCTGGGTAGGCTCCGCTGAAACTGGTATTTTCCACACAGGCCAGGATCAATCGCTTGGGTAGTTCCCCCAGGAACAGGTTTTCTTTGTTGGCGCCCATATTTCCAGCAGGCACAGAGAACACTTTGGTTTGTACACGTCGGATAGGGTACTGGGCTGGTTTTGTTTCCAAGGCTTTCATGTGTCCCAATTGAACGGCTGGATTCGGTTTCACTTTTCGGACATACAGCACTGCCTCTTGGATGACAATCTTATAGTCCGCTGCATGCCCCTCTACGTTAGTGGCCATCAAGGCGAAGGTCGGAGGCGCCCGTATCGGTCGGATTTTGATGGGGATCTTGTTCAAGAGGTACCGGTCTTGCATGAACATGTCTGCGTGCAGTCGACCCATCATATCCACCGAGGCACTGTTCGCAGTGAAAGCCTTCCGTTTGTTATATCCCCCATTGTCCACCGTGTCCATGTGCTCGGGTGTGTCCTGGTAGAATAAAGCGGCTGTCAGCTGAGACTTTTTAGCCTCTCGGCCATACGACAACAGTGTCTCGATGTAGGCTCGATAGGGGTACGTGTTGGTCGAGTATGAGTTTGTCGCTGAGAAAAATATCCACCTGTTGAAACATCGAGTGCAGCCAGAGATTCGTCGGGCCCACCGTTGCAGCTTGGACGATTCTGGTGCCATCCCCACTGACCACCTTGGCTTTCACATACAAGTATGTATGGGCTAAATCCACATAGGCCGTATCCACATTACTGATGGTGAATTCGATGGGCCCGGTTTCGTTGATGCTGGAGAGCGGGAGATGCTCCACCCATAATCCTTGTTCGGCACTGGTCTGTGTGGGCGGGACGGTCCACACATCAAATTCACTGTTGGTGGAGGGGCAGGACTCTGCGTGGATTAAGGACATGTTTTAAGAAAAGATATCCTGGGTCTTCGATGTGCGTCGTCGCTGGGTCGGTCTTCGACTGGTGCGTGGTCTCGGTGGGGCAGCTCTTTTATTCCCTACGGTGCGTTGTGCTTTGGCCACCAAGACGCCTCCCGCTTCTTTGGCCCGCCGTTTCAAGGCTTCGTTGGGTGCCGTACCCCCAAGACATCACCGGCCACTTGCAGTCCACTGCGTACCGCTTGTTTGCCGATTGCTTTCACCCCACGCGTCACCAAGGGCAGGAACGTTTTGACGATGCTCCCGAGTATGTTCCCCAGTCTATGTCCTCGTTGCATGCGTGCACCGCTAAAGACCGGAAAGCCACCCCCGGCCTGTTGGGCATAATAGTCCATATAGCTGCGTGCATTGCACTCTTAAGGTACTTTCATTATGCAAAGTGGGGAGCACGTGCTTGTCGAAAATGAAGTGTCAGCACCACTTTTCCTCGTTCGAATGCCACAGGTCGTCCCGTGTCATCTCTTATATCCACCGTGATCGTGTTGATGTCGGTATGTCGTACGGGCAAGTAGAGCATGTGGGTGAAACTGTGGGTGACTTGACCTCCATACGTCTTTTTAATGGGGACCACCCGTAACAGAGGTGTGTTGATATCGCCCACGATGTGGTTGTCCACCACGTCCGAATAGACGTAGAGTCCGTACATACCCAACTTCATATCCATCGGCATCTCGCCATGGTGTTCGGTGGCACCAGCGAACGTCTTTAGATCGAAACCCAGCATTTGCTGTAGGATAGGACTCAGTACGACACTCGCCTTGCCGGAGACGATAAGCTGTGCCTTGTCGTTGTGTGCGTTGTAATCGAAGTCCACGTGATTCTTGAAGGGATAGGCTTTGATGGGTTTTGAACTATTCGTGACCTCCCGTAGAGCCTTATAATGCAACAGTCTTGACAGCCCACCCATGAACTCTTTGGGGGTATCGTATTGGCCTTCGGGCAGGGTGAGTCGGGTGTCTTTTCCTTCGTAGGTCACCTCGTACCACACTTCATTGGCTCGCACGTTGTACCACGAGTAAAGGTATTGGATATCCACGAGGCCACATTCCCATCGTCCAGGTAAATGCAACGGTTGCGGTAACTGGGTCACGTACTTGGCCACGGTGTTGTCAGGAAACACATCCAGCGAACTGTTACTGGGTAGGGTCAGGTAAAACATGGCGACTGAGCTGTCCTGCTGCTGCTGTTGGTTTTGATAGGTGTTCCAGGCCTTGGGCGGTTGTGTCCGGCGTCGTGTTCGTCGCGTTGACTTGCTACGTGTCACGGCTCTGGAGATGTGGGGTATCCTGATCGAGGGTGGTTTTTTAAAGGTCTGAAAAGAAGGTGCCCGTTGTGGTGGTGGTGTTTTGGGGGGTGACTCCGGTTCCCAGTCGGATTCCCAAGAAGGTAGTGGGCCACTCGGCGATTGCTGGGTTTGCTGGATAAAGACCCAGCGGTGGGGGTTCCCCACCAATTCCTGTGGTACATGCATGTCTTTCAAGCCTTGAGCGAAGACCTCCCATCCTCGAGGATCCGTGTGCGACCTGCGTTGACGCATCAGGTCATTCACTAAATCCGTCATGTGGGTCCCGGGGGCCACCTGATTCTGTACCAGGAGTTCACCTTTATCATTGCAAGTCATGTTAGGATTCTGTTTCATCCGTTGTAATACCAGGCCAGCTTGTTTCTTGAACGATGCAGGTACACTCTTCAGGACTTCGTCTTCCACCCACTGTGGGGCTGTGGGTGGTACCCCACCCGGCTGTTGGAGCGGTGCTGAGGTCGGCGGTGTGTCACGTGGTGGTGGTGGTGCTGGAGTAGAGAGGGTTTTGTATTGGTCCATGAACGTCATGTACCGCTGAAGCGTCTCATTGTACCGTTGTACTTTCTCACTGGAGGTTTTGAAGGAGCCGAGGTTCGACGAGGACCATCTTTTTCGTGTGGTTCATTGTCGGCCGAAGAGTCCACCCAATACTGGACCCAACACGGAAGCGGCCAAGGGTGCTAAGATAGCCCCGAGAAATCCGCCTTTCTGTAACACCTTTTTCTTTTGTGTTTGAGGGACCCGCTTCTGGACTAAGGTTCGGAGACCTGTCTTATGCTTGGTCAACTTGGTCTTCTGAGCCGGAGTCAGTGGTACGTTGCCTTTTAAGATATTGAGTCCAATCTCGCACAGGCAGCACACGAGAGCAGGGTCCGCACCGCGTACAATGGTTCGCACCAACTCGGGTGGGGCCGTCTTCAATACACGGAGCGTGGGAGCGTGCTTCCGTACTCGCGCAGACATCATGTACAACTAATGCCAGAACCTACAACTCTGCTCTTTTTATCTACTTCAGAGACAAAAAATCAACCCTGCTGTGGTATTCATTCTTTTTATTATCCCCATCATCAAAACACACACACACCCCAGCTGGGGGAGCCACTGTGTGTGTGTTTACATTATTTTTGCAAGTACACGTGGTGGGTCTCTCCGGGAAAGATGCCGGTCCGTAGTCGAAGGTGGTCGGGGGTGGCTTGCTTGAGGTCGAAGAACATATACCCGTGCTGAGGGGTTGTGGCATCTTTAAAGGCTTCCAACGCAAACGGTGTGCGGCCGGGATACATCTGTCTCGCCAGGTGCAGCAGTTGAGTGGTATCTCTCGGGTTTTTGAAGACCACCGGGTAGTGGGCATTTAAGCTGATGTTCCGATGTTCTTTGTTTTTACTGAACAGATTCTGCACAATGTAGATGATGCTGAGCCGTCGATGATGGCTGCCTTTTGGTAAAGAGTTGGGTGACCCGACTGTCCGTCTCCGCCATGAGATCATCCAGAACCACCAAGGTGTCGGGTTCCAAATCGGCCAGGTTAGGTAGGCCTTCCACGAACGTGATGTGGGGCATTGCTGCATACACTTCCTGCCATTCTCCGTAACACCACACGACTCGAGCAATAGGTGGGGTGATCATGCTGTCGGCGTGTTGAAGGAGCTTTCTGACGAAGTGCGTTTTGCCGGAACCTGTCGGTCCTGCGATGAGACACGTGAAGGGATGCTGCCAACGGGGGTCCATGGTTGAAGGTGTATCCGTTGTCGTGGTAACCCGCTCTTGTAAATTTGGTACGAGTGAACTGGAGTGGTGGTGGGTACAACGTCGGTCGTCGTTGTCTGTTCACTGTCAGGGATGATGATGGGGGTGGGTACAACGTCGGTCGTCGCTGTCGGTTCACTGTGAAGGATGAAATCCGGTGGGTCTTCAGACGTAGTGGGTGTACTTGGTGTAGGTGTGGAGCTTGGTGTGGAGCTCGACGTGGCTTGTACACGGGGTGTGGTGGTGGTGACTGGGCTCGATACGGGGTTGACTGGTGCTCTCTGTAGACCGGTTTCACTGATGGCTGGTGTTCTCAGTTGGTTAAGTAACGTACTGACATACGCTACGTCGTAAAACACACCTCCGTACAACACACTCAGCAGGGTTAGCACTATCACCACAAAGCCTACTTGCGCTTTGCGCGTTTTGGAAGACGCTGTGTTCAGAGACGGTTTCACCGTGTTCATGGTCGGACGTGGAATGTAGGATGACGGTAGTGGTGTCTGGCTTTATAGTCGTTTCACCTGGTTGGCTGCGACCCAGGAATTGAAGGAACTGGGCCAGCCTTGCCATTTCACGAAATGAAACAGTTTGCCACGTCGACGTTCCGTTTTCAAATCTGCTCCACCGTGTAGTAGTCTTGCTGTGTTTTTACGACAGGCTGTAATTCCATCTCGTAAAACGTCCCTAGCAACGGTTCCCCTTGAAGATCTTCCAGTTCATAGACTCGCCGCTGTCGGGGTAGGCGCCGTTTAATCAGGAAGTGCTCATCGCTCCAGTTGGGCAAGTAGCTTTTCTCGAACTTGCCCTTGACTTTACTGATCCGTACAGGGTCCCCGACCTTGAACACCGCCTTCGGTGCTCGTTGCGATGGCATGGGGTACAAGACACGCCGGACTTGGGCTTCATTGCGTTGGGTCACGGTAATGGGGGCTCTCTGTATACTCCGGTGATAGGCTCGATTGTAACCCCTCACCAGTTTCGGGAGAACATCGATGTACCGCCTTGTATTCTTATAGGTGAAATATTTATACATGCGGCCTTTGAATGTCCTGTTGAACCTTTCCACCACGGAAGCCTTGGTCTCGTTGTACGTATGGAAGAAGACCTTCTGTTTCTTGAGAAAGGCTTGGAACGGTCTGTTGAGGAATTCCGTGCCTTCGTCGGTTTGCAAATACAAAGGTTTGCGCCCGGTCTTGAAGATGTCTTTGAACGCCGCTATGAGATTCGCCCCCGTTTTCGTCCGGGTGGGTACCACCCACGCATACTTCGATAGGATATCGATGCACGTCAAGATATATCGATTCCCATCGTTGTGTTTGGCAAAGGCACTCATATCGACCAAATCCGCTTGCCACTGGACATCTATTCCTCCCACGATGACCCGGTTCCGTAGAAAATGGCGACGGACAGCTCGATGTAAGGTATAGGTGTCTTGTTTTCTTAACCAATCTCGGACTTGGGCACGTTGTATCCCTTGGGGTTTGGCCGCTCGATAGAGAGCCGACAATGCACTATACGCAGCCGGACTGTCGGGACTGTAGTATAAGTTATCCAACAGTATAAGTTACAACACATATAAGGGAAGTGGGAAGAGGTGCCGACATACTGACTGCGTCACATGACTTCACAGATCCGTGATACGTACTATTCTGATGGGTTATGTGGCTCCTATAGAGATAGTACTTCATCGACCATGGGGATTACTTTTTCCAAGGCTGTCCATAGATCAGGGTCCAGAGTAAAACCACCTTGCTTGAGACAGAGGAGTCGAGCAAAATAGGGACTGCGGAAAATGTAGACGTCGTCACACAGGTGAATGCTATCACCATCGAGGTCACCCAATAACACCCGTTTCAAGGTAGTCCAGCCTTCCGGGGATAAAGAGACACGCGCTGGTTCAGACGTACACCAACACCTACTGTCGTCATCGATGAGCTCCACGCGTTTGGGATACAACAATAGGGTGCAGTCCGGTGTAAGAGTGCGGGTCTCCCTCACACGCTCGTCTTCAGCCAAGACTTCAACCGGAGGTGCTGCTGGGTCCCAGGGAAAATCTTCTGCACGTCTCATGCTTTCTCTCCTCCGCCTCTCCACAGCTCATACAAGCAGGCAAGCAGGCTGGCTAGAGGTGAGGCAGGCAGGCAGGCTAGAGGTGAGGCAGGCAGGCAGGCAGGCAGGCAGGCAGGCAGGCAGGCTGGTCAGGTCAGTCAGGCAGGTAGTGCAATGAATACACCCCACCCCTAAAAATCGCCTCCTTTTATACGTTTTTCTACAGTCCGCCATTTTTGTCCCACCACCCACAGCCGCCATTTTGGTCCCACCTCCCACAGCCGCCATTTTGGTCCCACCTCCCACAGCCGCCATTTTGGTCCCACCTCCCACAGCCGCCATTTTGGTCCCACCTCCCACAGCCGCCATTTTGGTCCCACCTCCCACAGCCGCCATTTTGGTCCCACCACCCACAGCCGCCATTTTGGTCCCACCACCCACAGCCGCCATTTTGGTCCCACCACCCACAGTCCGCCATCTTGGTTCCACCTCCCACAGCCGCCATCTTGGTCCCACCCCACCATCTAGACATGCCTTGATCACGTGATCAAGTTACGCCCCAAATACGGCCCGGGGAGAACAAAAAAGTAGGTCAATATGCGCTGTAATGCCCTTTATATACTACTCACGGCGCCTAGCACCGACGTGAGCGGAATTAGATGCAAATATCGAAGAACAAATGATATTATAGCCCTCTCAACACATCTAATGCAAATTGATGGGTCGTGTGATCGTCCGATGTGAGAAACGGATCATAGTAAATGTGGGTAAATATTCGTTATGGAGTTTGCGTTATAATATCCTGAGATTATATATGGATGTAGAAGGAAATACCAGTATTCAAAATAGATCAACGTTATGGCAATCAGTTATATTAAGTGAAAGTGGGAGATCGATATCTGATTTCCATCATAGCTGATCCATTTTGAATACCGGTATATTACCTCCTACATCCATATGTAATCTAGGGATATTATAACGCAAAGTCCACGCACCTCTTGTCCCCATTCCTCGCGGTGATATTGATTCTAATAAAGCATCGATCTACATTACGTGAATTATATCTGATTATCGCTGTGCGACCCAATGTGCACAAGGATTTTAAAACGCATCAAATAAATATTTTCTTTGTAAGCTCTACTACGTATTATAGACGAAAGAAATGAATTATTGGTTAATTTTAGATTAAGGTCGCAAGGATATTTCTCAGACCTTTCTTGTGAATGGGCACGGATAGCTGAGCAGTGTTGCACTGACGATCTAGTGCCACCTGGCGGCGATGTGAGAGGCTTGATAATAACGCTCTACGTCACACCGACCAAAAGTATAAGTGCAATCTCGAGCGTCAGATTCAACAAGCGATCATCACGAATTTCATGTCCATGTACACGATAGGTCTCATACGCATGACACCACCTGCAAACAAATTCAAGCAGGCGAAAACCCGAAATATGTTTAAACACAAGT